>JARHVA010005485.1:72500-245000 GCA_037957365.1 Torreya grandis
ATTTTTTTAATTAAAATTTGATGATGCACGTACAATGATAAGCCCCAAAACTGTAATATGTGAATATGAAATCTAAAAATTAAAGTATTTAACTTATAAATGTAAGTCCACATCAAACTAGGGTGTTTAACAAAGCCATTATGGGCCCACATATAAATCATTCTATGTATTATGGGGTGAAGTCCCTCCAAATTTAAACATTAAGATAACATTTCATTAGTTAAATTGATTCATTTAAATTTTGATATTGTGCAAGTGAAACAACTATTAAATACTAATTAAATAACAAAAATAAATTACATTAAATACAATTAAAGAAAATGTGCATGATAATTCTTAGATGCCTCTCTATTCCACCTAACTATGGTGGCCAAAGATCTCTTTTATCTTCTCAAACATTCCCTATCTCCCCTCGTTGTGCTCTTCCCCTTTTTTCTTGTGTCCTAAATGCTTATCCCACTATAATACACTAATACTAATTATTAATATATATAATATTTATATATTTATATTATTAATATTTACAATAATATTTGTATATAATAATATACTATATATATAAATAGTAATATATTATATATTATATTATCACTATTAATATATAATATTAATTTATATATTAATATTATATTTATTAATTATATATTCATGCATGACTTTTAAAAAATCACCATGGTTTCATAGTAAATAGGTGGTTCTCTAGTTTCAATGTTTTCATTTTCATCCCTAGTTGCATGCCATTTATTCCACCTATCTAAATTTATGCATGCAAACTATTTGATTTCTAAAGTCTGTTAGTTTAAATTATACTTTCATTAAATTCATGAAAACATTTGAGACATAGAACCATGTAGATTCATTTCAAGTAATCTAAAAGGAATCAACATCATTGACTTTTTCCCTCTGTTGGGAAATTTGGATTTGATAGAAAAGATTGTGTTTCCAATAATAACAATAATATTTTGGAACATGGAAGCCATTGGGGATAAAGTCATTTTGATGTTACAATAAGTTTACCACTACTTAGATCTACTTACATTTTCCCAACCAATGCTAAAGAAAAGAACACAATTATGTATAATAAGTAAGTATAGGATGGTTTGCCATATGCTTTCTATAGCTACTTGGTATACCCTTCCATACAACATAAAAACTAGTAATATCAACTTGTTGTCTTTTTGGTAGAATGTATCCCTAGATAGGTAAAAATTGTGATGAGTAAACTATGCATAAACCTGGACACAAACCTAAGTCATTAGCTCCTTTATAGACGGTAATATTTTGTTCTCTAGACTAAAATCCTAGATTAAATGTCTTCATCACCACTTTTTGTATGCTCAATAATTTTTGTATGGATCAGAGGAGTTTGTCAATCTATATGGAACATAGATTTAGGTAGACTAAAATAATGATATTGTCTCAAATTTGAGGCATCCTATCAATTCTCTACACCTAGCTCAACTATGGAACTCTCTATCATAAAACAATAAACTAAGTCTTAATGAACAAGACATATAGGATATGCCAGCACTATGTGTGTTTCTAGAATGGAATCAAGATCCCTAAGAAATTATCTATCACTCTTTTTATTTCAGTAGAAAATAAATATATCCAATTAAAATACTACCCCATGATTTTTTATGGATTCTTTTAATTTGTTTTGCCAAAAGGAAAAAGTCAAAATACTTAGTGGATATCCATACAAATTAACTTTGGTTTACTTCTCACTGATTTTCATGGCTTATGTTATGGCTGGATTATGGCATTTAGTGAAAAACTAGCATAATAAGGCTTCATGAAAGCATATGTTAAAATTACATGAGTGGTTGCATGAATCCCCATGTCTGTAGCTCTCTACAATTATAAACAAGAAATAATATAAAAGAAGGTACCAATCATAATAAGTCTATGTTTGATTTTTTCATTCTTATTCCACACTGATATTTTATTCATGGACATAATTCTAATCAGAGAAAAAAATCCTTACAAAGTCTCTTTGGATGCTTTGCCTATTCCCCTTTGTACATTTCTATTATACATTACATGTCAAAGTATAAAAATTATGAATCTTATTGTTTATTATCATTCTGGAACAGGAGAATGAAACTAAAAATTTAGTGTGTCAGTGTTGAAATGGGTCAAATAGTATATTCTTTATTTTATCTCTTGTGAGATGAATCTGGAGGCTTCACCCCACTCTTGCACATTGTTTATTCCACTTATCTAAATATATGCATGTAAATTATGTGATTTCAAAAGTCTATTAGTTTAAATTATACTTTCATTAGAAGCATACAAACATCTAAGACATAGAACCATGTGGATTCATTTCAATCAATTTGCAAGGAATCAACATCATTGATTTTGGCCCTCCATTGGGAAATTTGAATTTGATAGCAAAGAGTGAATTTATAATAATAATAATTATTATTATTATTATTATTTAGAAGGTGGAATACATTGGGGAAAAGTTCATTTTGATGTTACAATAAGTTTATCATTGCTTAAATTTTCTTACATTTTTCCAACTAATGATAAATAATAGAACGCAAGTGTGTATAATAGGTAAGTATAGGATGGTTTGCCATATGTTTTCCACATCTACTTGGTATACCCTTCCATACATCACATAAATGAGTAGTATCAACTCATTATCTTTTGGTAAAATGTATCTATAGATAGGTAGAAATTATGATGAGTAAACTATGCATAAAATTGGATACAAACCTAAGTAATTATCACCTCTGTAGCTATTAATAGTTCATTCTCTGAGCTAAAATATTGAATTAAATGTCTCTATCCCTAATTTCTGTATGATCAATCATTTTTATCTGGATCAGAGGAGTTTGTCAATTTGTATGGAACACAAATGTAGTTAGACTGAAATAAATGATATTGTCTCAAATTTTGGCATCCTATCAAATATCTATGCCCAACTCAAAGCTGACACTCTTTGTCCTAAAATGATAAACTAAGTCTGAATGAATAAGATATTTTGGGTATGCATGTGCCAAGTGTGTTTCTAGAATATAATCAACAACCCTAATAAATTATCTATATCACTCCTTTTGTTTCATTAGACAATTAATATGTCTAATTACAATACCACACCTTATTTTTTAATGGATTATTTTATTTTGGTTTTCCAAAAGGAGAAAGGCAAAATATTTAGTGGGTATCCATACAAATTAAATTTGGTTTACTGATAACTTATTTTCATGGCTTATGTTGTGGCTTGATTATGGAACTTAGTGGAAAATTGGCATAATAAGGTTTCATGAAAGCATATGTTAACATTACATGAGTAGTTTCATGACTCCTTGTGTTTGTGGTTCTCTACAGTTCTGAATAAGCACTAGTAAAAAAGAAGGTACCAATCCTAATAAGTCTATGATCAGATTTTTCATTCTTATTCCAAATTGTTATTCTATTCATGGACATAATTTTTCTCAGAAAAAGAAATTTAAAAAATCATTACAATGTCTCTTTAGATTTTCTACCTATTCCCCTCTGCACATTTATGTTATACATTGCACATCAAAGTAGAAAAAATAGCACTCTTATTATTTGTTATCATTCTACAACAAAAGACTAAAATTGAAAATTTAGCTATCAATGTTGGAATGGGCTAAATAATATATTCTTTATTTTGTCTCTTGTGAGTTGAATATGGGGGCTTCTCTCTACTATATAAGCCTCTGGCTAATAAAAATATATGAAAAGGACTTTCCTCTTAAAACATGACATGGATTAAAATAATATTCCATCTAAATTTAAATGGAAATTTTAAATAAAAGAGAATTGTATCTTATAATGCCACATGGATTAAATTAAAAGAGATGTGTAGCTTAAAATGTATCATCATTTAAATGATATGCAATCTAATTTCGAATTTAAATTTATTTAAGAAGAATTCGAAGAAAACTTGATTTCAAAGGTTACCATACACAATCTAAATGGGGTTCTATTGATTGAAAATATTTATTTAATAGTAGTTTTATATTTGTTTTATACATTTATTTGTGAATAAGTATTTTGGTTCAAAGTTAATCATAGTTATATTTTAATTGACTTTTATAATTTAAAAGTTTATTATTTTTGAGATAATTTTTAATTTATTTTTCATATTATAAATCATCTTATTAAAACAAGACTATCTCAAAATCATGAAACTTATGTTAATAAATTATTTTAAATTAGTTAAGTATTATGTGGAATTATAGTTAAAAAGTGGTGTATAAAAACTTAAATATTTTTGTTATATTTTCTCTATAGAGGAAAAAGGGAGATATATCTGAAAAACGGTTAAAGATCATGTGGCAAATATATGATATAAAATTGACTATGTAAGAAATAATAGTTGGTATTGGAAAAACATTTGTACAAAATTAAATATTTTATTTGTATTGAGGAGAAAAAACTAAATGCCATGGACAATCATTATCAAAAGCATGAGATAAAAGAAGCCATGGAAATAGGAAGGCACACCCAACTTAAATAAAGAAGAAGACATGTAAAGCTTAATCAAACATGAAGACATATCATTAATAAATTTAAATTAAAAATAACCTTCATTCAAAGGGGTGATTTCAATGAATTAATGTATATGTCAAAATAATAATTTTATTTATAAAATATAAATAAAAGAAACATATTTAAGTATATGTTAATTTTAATTATATTTTTAAATGTAGGTTAGTAGAACCTTTACTCAATTAAAAATAAAAAATAAAATGTATCACAATATTAATTATTAATGTTTTGTTATAATTTTATTTAATTTTATCAATCACAATTAATAAGGCTACTCTCTATTTTAATGATTATAATATTTACTTCCACTAACATAGACATTCTTTCAAATATTTGGGCCATCCATGTGGAGAACAGGTCTATTTTGGTTGCAACATGAGGATTGTAATTAAAACACCTCTTGTAGATTTGGTAGTTGAAATCATGGGATATCCAAGTAAGGAGAGGAATACATTGTATGTAGTGGTTCTGATGCCTTTGGTGGGGTTCGCACGTGAGAATAGTATTGTTGGTGAGAAGATGGAGCGAGAGGTTTTGAAGGGGAGCTCATGTGAAGGTAATATGACTTGGTTTTGGCATATATATTGTATATAGTAATAATATTAGTGAATATTATTATTGTATAAGCTCAAAGTTACATAGATTGTTCATGTTTTGGATTATTATATCAGATTATAATTGTTGAGTAAGTGTACATCTAAATTTGAGCATTCTTTTAGCTAAGCAGTGGCAATTAGGGGAATCTAATATAGCAATGTCTCATAGGGAAATAAATTGTCCCTATCTAATTGACCCTCCATATTAGGTATCTATAAATATTTGTACCTTAGTGAATAGGCTATAAACCAATATCCTCACCAATTGAACTACAACCCTTTTGATAATAAAATTAATCTGTTGAATAAAAATACATTTCAAAATAATAAAAATATTTACAATAACAATAACAACAACAACAATAATAATAGTATTAAATTTGAAAATATTAATAGTATTACTAATTTTACTAAATTTAAAAATAATAATAAGAATTTGTCTAAGCATGTTGTATCAAATTCAGAAGAAAAGTTAGTTTTCAATTTCTTTGATACTTACATATAAAGTAATAAATAATTTTACACTAACTATGATACATTTCAAGCTTCCCACAATAAATATTATTATAGAAAAATGGAGGTAATTTATGGTCTTAAATAAGAATGAAGAGATTTTAATTGTCAAGGTGGATAAGGGAAATGCTACAATAATAATAAATAGGAGGGACTATATATGATATCAAAATGGAGAACCATATAAAAAATAGTGGTAGTTATCAAAGGCTTGTTTATTACCCAATGTTATTCATAATCAATTAGATTAGAAAACTATATAAGCATCATCTTCGGATGAATTTGGAGAGAAAAAGATACTTCTTAACAAAGAGGTAATGCATAGAATATACAATGCTCAATAAATCCATAAAGTATATATATATTTGATACCAATTGTTGATACCATTGATTCTCCTACCTACAACCTCATATTTTTATTTGAAAAATAAATAAAACTCTTTTATGTTAATATTATATTGTATTTTATACATGATTCAATAGAATTTATAAAAAACTCTCAAGGATAAAAAGGTCGAGAAATGATCTGTAAACTACACTGATAAACTCAAAGTGAAGTTTCAAGTATGAATATTGAGATTCTCAAAACTTAAAAAATTCTCAAAAAACTCAAAAGAACTTGAAAAATGTTTTGGCAAAAATGTTCTTAGTTGTTGAGTTGGATTGGAATTGTCAAAAGACTTGTTACTTCCATTTACCAATTAAACTGGTTTTTAATAATGTTGTGTTATAATTGTCGAATTGTAGATGACTTGCATGAGTTCATTTACTAATTAAAATCAAATCAAAAAATTGAGACAAAATCATGCATCAAAATGACAATTTACCAAAACACGAAACATGATAACGGAGTTTGGCTCAATAATTGATGCCTACATCTCCAGGTTCTCCAAAGGAGTGGACCATTTTCATTAAGGGCACTTCAAACACCTAGAAACAATAAAAAACTTTCCTGCAAGTTGATATCTCAATGCAAGAATTCACCTTCACCGTGACTAAAATCAAGCCCAGCACCTTCAAATTTTGCAAGTCTTCATAATCACCTGCAAAGTTGCTTCAAAAGTCCTATAAATCTCCTCTATGGGTTGAAATATACTCCTCCAATATGCAAATTGGATATAAAAAAGTATTGATACTATGTATTATGGAAGGAAAATGGATAAAAATACATTACATAATCTTTCCCAAAGCTTTTACAAAGTCTTGGCCTCTTAAAAATAAAAACAGAGTCCAAAATTGATTAACTTCAAATAGAAATTTGTGCCTTAAATAGCACTTAGACCCCCACAACACAAGCGGTCAAGGCTTATCCCTTTTGGGTGACAGGTTAGGGGTTCAAAACCACTGCACTCCTTTTTAGGCACTTGGGCATGCATTTGAAAACTTCCTCCACCTTTTTTGGTGCGCTTGACTTCTTCTTTATCCCACATTGGCTACGTGGAAAGTGGTTGCATGCTTTAAGAAGATTGGCATCCTCCTTGAATATGTTAATGACCATTTTTATGGGAGACTTGGGCACTAAGTTTAGCCTATACGTAGGCACCGTTGAAGTTTTCCATGTGACTCGGCTAAGAACTCTCCTGATCTCCCTCAGGGTCGCCACCTTGCTCAATGAGTTGATCTCACGCTTAACTCCATGTGGCATGTTGATGATGTGGCATGTCATCAAACCATTTTTTTCAAACTATTCATTTTTCCAAGTGTCAACCTCTGATAGGTCCAAATGTCAAAACAACTTCGAAACACATGCTACATGTCGTAAGAGACATTTGTTGACCAATCTTCAAATGGCCATAATAGGAGCTCCCAAACTTGGATTTATGTTTCAACAAATGCGTCAGAAAGCTCTCAACGAGATCTACAGTGTGCCACCACTAAAACTCTAATTTTGAACCATTATCAAAACTAAATTTCAAGCTTTGACTTGGCATGTCTATTCTCATGTTTATCATATTCTGGGACGTGGCAGATGGATCACGAGCTATGTGGCTCGGTAAAGTGGTTGGTTTCTCCCATGTGGTCAGGGCATGATGTTACCAAAAAATTATCCCTCTTCATATGGGATTTCTATGGACTTGTGATTTCAAATCTATGGACTCCCAATTTCTGATCACACCTCCCTAATGGAGGGCTTTTGGTCTCCAAAAGTCTAATTTCCCCTGAAACTACAAACTAGTCTACTTCATCCATGAAAATAGGACCCAATCATAGCAAGAGGTATAAATAATTTCATTAAAATGATTCACAATAAAACTACAAAAATTCCTAATCTAAAGGCATGGGTAAGTGAATCTGCAACTTCTAAAGTGATTACAACATATCAAACTGCCTGCCCAAATGTCACATCCTATAAAGCGATGAATTGCCAAAAATTGAAAAACTCCCAATGTAACTATAAGACAATTTTATAATGCCAACAACATACAATAAATTATATGTACATGTTGCAATACAATGCCCTAGTATAGGACTTATATGCTAAGCAAATGCGAACAACCAAAAGTGTATGTTGCCTAACATCTAAACATGCCCATAGGGTCTCAACAATGCATCTATACATCCATGTGAAAAAATAGATACATTAAAAATAGTAGTCAAATAAGTGTTTTAAGGAATTATCTCAACCTAAAACATGCATTCTGCTATTATCTCCAACTGATCAAATGAGTTCAAGTCCTCTAGACAACTCACACAGCATAAATAGGAGATTCAAAACTTAGAGTTATCAAAAAGTGAGAATTGAAAAACTTCATATGATAAACATGTCTTGAAGTGTTCCCACCAACTCTAATCTACATCTATCAAAGCTTGTTCATTCCCTTAGGTGAATTCTTAACCATGCTTTGCAAAAATAATGTAGTGATAATCCACTTAACCATTTCTTTCTTCCTAGTGAAATTGATTGTCTTAGTGGATTCCTTAGCATCATTATGGATTGATTTAACTTCATTGACCTTATTAATAGGTTGATAAATCATCTTAGTTTTACTATTTATATAAGGATAAGATGATTGAATTTTATAACAATGATCAATCTGATGTCTACTCATATAGCAATGAGTGCAAACAACCTTCATAGGTGAGGTCTCCCTTTTACCTCTTCTCACTTTGCCATGATAAGAATGGTTCTTAACACCTGTAATCTACTTAAGCAAAGCATGTCTCTTCCAACAAAATTCAACACTGTAGTTATTCATCCCACAAAAAATGTATGGAAATGATTGCATTATCTTTTGAATGTTAAATCCAAATTTCTTAAACATAAAAAGTGGATCAGAAGATTTAGTGCTAACTCTAGTGTAGGAACTAGGAGGTGGAATATCAATACCTCTTCTACCTTCCTTCTTACATCGTACATGCTCTACTAGTGGCCTTGGTCCTTTGCTATTAGAATCTTGTCTTCTTTTAGCCATGGAGCAAGTTTCTCTAATTTCCACCTACTCACTAGTGTAACCCAAACTTGCATGAAGAGATCTATGCTCTACTTGTATTGGGTTAGTAATTCCTTGGCCATCTTGACCAAGAACTATTCCATTAAATCCCATTTTCATCAACAATTTGGATCTTATACCCTTAGTATGTTGTTCAAAACTACCAAAAGCATCATTACTTGAATCCGAATCTGAATGGAAAGAAGAAGATGAAGATTCATATGGTGAAAAACTTACACTGCACTCAATCATAGTCTCTACATCTGAAGTTGAAGGCTTTACCTTTTCACACTCACCACATTGTAATCTAATCAAGAGCTCATCCTTGGATTTGAGCTCTGATTTTAAACTTGTAATTTGCTCTTTAAGGGAATAGAGCTTGCATCTCAGGAATGCATTCTCATCCTGAATCTAGCTATTGATGCTTTTAAGCTCTTCTATCTTGGCTTTATGTGACAACTTGCCCATGGTTTCCTACAAACACACTGATTCCACAACTACACACTACAATCTAATCAAGCGATATTGAAAACCAATAAATTGAAAGCAACTGCCAAAACTTAATCAGAAGACAACCTAGCTTTCTAACTACTCTGATACCAACTTGATCCATAAACTACATTGATAAAATCAAAGTGAAGTTTCAAGTACAAATAATAAAATTATCAAAACTTAACAAATTCTCAAAAAACTCAAAAGAACTTGCAAAAGTTTTTGGCAAAAATGTTCTTGGTTGTTGAGTTGGATTGAAATTGTCAAAAGACTTGTTACTTCCATTTACCAATTAAACTAGTTTTTAATAATTTTGTGTTATAATTTTCAAATTGTAGATTGCTTTCATGAGTTCGTTTACTAATTAAAATCAAATCAGCAAATTGAGACAAAATCATGCATCAAAATGACAATTTACCAAAACATAAAACGTGATAACAGAGTTCAACACAATAATTGATGCCTACATCTCTAGGTTCTCCAAAGGAGTGGACTGTTTCCATTAAGTTCACTTCAAACACCTGGAAATAATAAACAACTTTCCTACAAGTTGATATCTCAATGCAAGAATTCACCTTCACTGTGACTGAAATCAAGACCAGCACCTTCAAATTTTGCAAGTCTTCATAATCACCTGCAAAATTGCTTCAAAAGTCCTATAAATATCCTCTATGGGTTGAAATATACTCCTTCAATATGCAAATTGGATATAACAGAGTATTAATACTATGTATTATGGCTGAAAAATGGATAAAAATCCATTACATAAGCTTTCCCAAATCTTTTACAAAGTCTCAGCCTCTCAAAAATAAAAACAGAGTCCAAAATTGATTAACTTCAAATAGAAATTCATGCCTTAAATAGCACTTAGACCCCCATAACACAAGCATTCAAGACTTATCCCTTTTGGGTGATATGTCAGGGGTTCAAAACTACTACCCTCCTTTTTAGGCACTTGGGCATGCATTTGAAAACTTCCTCCACCTTTTTTGGTGCACTTTATCCCACATTAGCTGCATGAAAAGTGGTTGCATGCTTTAAGAAGCTTGGCATCCTCCTTGAATATGTCAACACCCCTTTTTATGGGAGACTTGGGTGCTAAGTTTAACCTATACATAGGCACCATTGAAGTTTTCCATGTGACTTAGCTAAGAACTATCCTGATCTCCCTCGAGCTCGCCACCTTGCTCAATGAGTTGATCTCATGCTTAACTCCATGTGGCATGTTGATGATGTGGCATGTCATCAAACCATTTTTTTCAAATCATTCATTTTGCCAAGTGTCGACTCTGATAGGTCCAAATGTCGAAACAACCTCAAAACACGTGCCACATGTTATAAGAGACATTTTTTGACCAATCTTCAAATGGCCATAATAAGAGATCCCAAACTTGGATTTATGTTCTAAAAAATGCATCAAAAAGCTCTCAATGAGCTCTACAATGTGCCACCACTGAAACTCTAAATTGGAACCATTATTAGAACCAAATTTTGAGCTTTGACTTGGCATGTCTATTCTCATATTTATCATATTCTGGGACGTGGCAGATGGATCACAAGCTATGTGGCTCGGTAAAGTGGCTAGTTTCTCCCATGTGGCTGGGGCATGATGTTACCAAACAATTATCCCTCTTCATGTGGGATTTCTATGGACTTATGATTTATAATCTACAGACTCCCAATTTCTGATCAAGAAATAGGATTTAAATGTTAGCATTGATGTAGTATCCCCCTTCACCAAGGTTTTGATTGAAAATGCAATTAAGGTGTTCAAAAAATTCACTAATGAAGAAATAATTATATTGCTAAATTTCTATCTAAGATCTATTTATTCTCTTTTTAAAGATGTTATTTTTAGAAAATTGAAGGGATAGAAATGGTTTCACTTCAGTCTTCAGCTATGGCCAACCCAGATATGGATAAATTTGAAGAAATGAATCTTAATTCCTTTTATTTTAAACCCATATAATGATAAAGGTATGTAGACAAAACTAATTTATGTTGAAAGCATAGGTGAGATAGTGTAAAGAAATTACACTACCATATCAATGATTTAATTCCTAGTATTAAAGAGCTAGAGGAAGAAGGTAATTTACACAAAAACTAAGTGTGTTAAAGATTTTAACCAATATAAATTTTATGATTTATAATGAAGACAAATTGGAGGAAGAAACTGAGTATTTCAAAATGTATTTAGGGGGATTAAGTATAAAGATCATAAAATTTTAAGGTCTCTTAATCAAATAAGAAATAGCCATGATGAGCAAAAAAAGGTATATTCCACAACAATGAGACCTATAGCTTTCTTAATGTACATTTAAGGAGTGTCCAATAAGATTCTAAAATTCCTTAGATGAAAAAACATTGAAACCAATTTCTTACCAAAAAATAGATTGATAAATCACTTAAAACTGGCTAGGGAACACATGGAGATATGGTTAAATAAATTTTATTATAAAATGTAATGATCTTGTGGGGTCCCTTAAACTGATAAAATAGGGATATCCATCTATAAAAAAGATAAATTAACACATTACATACATTCAATTAGAGAATAAAATAAAGTTGGCTTTTTCAGAACAATCTTATAAAACTAAACATACCATTTCAATTGAAGAGACAAAGATAAGTTTGTTGTAGAAAATAATTATTAAAAGTACAAGTTAAAAGATGTGGAAAAATAGAGGCACACACATAACTTAAATAAAGGTGAAGGGATAAGGCATATAAAATAATTATCAAAATTACAAGTTAAGAGATTTGGAAAAATAGAGGCATATACATAAATTTAATAAAGGGGAAGGGATAAGGATTCATCATGCATTGAGGCCCATCATTAATGAATTAAAAATAAATGAACCTTAACTAAGGGGTGTACTTTCAATGGGTCAAATAAGTGTTACAATAATTAAATTTGTTACTATAATTAATGAAGTATAGTTAAGAGAAATATAGATCAATATATATCAATCTTAATTATATTATTAAGTGTAGATGAAAGGAACATTCACTTAATTTATATATATATATATATATATATATATATATATATATATATATATATATATATATATATATATATATATATATATATATATATATATATATATAATGTTACAATAACCAGTGATTGAAATTTGTTATAAATTTTTTGCAGTGTTATCCATCATCATTATAATGGTTAAGATATATTTTAATGATTATAATTTTCACTTGTAGTTTATGTTTATAAGTACCTACGCAGTAGGTAACTATTGTAATCACTTTCACCTATTAGTTTTTATTGAGAAATATGCCTATGAAATATTTTCTATCTTAATTATAGACATTACTATTGCCATTTACATTATATTTTATTAAAAACATAGAAAATATTATTTTATTAAGTTTTGATTGGTTGTGTTAGTGCCCAAATCTGCACTAAATAATTTGTGCCTTATTTTCAAGATATGAGTCCCTAAAATAAGGTTCTTAAACAGGAATGTAAATAAGGCATCAACATAGAAAAACATGGGCCCATGTAGAATCTCAATGGAGTTTTCAATGTAAAATACAAATTTAAATAAATTACAAGTGGCATTTGAAATGTACACCAATATTTTAAGGCAAAGTGCAAATTTTCATTAGTTGCAAACTTGTAATTTGTATGTTGATCTCCCAAGCCCACAGGAGTGGATGACAAAGTTATAGGTAAAAAAACAACTATGAAATTCAAAGTCTCAAATTACAATTTTTAAATTGCATTTCAAACTCCCAAAACCCACCAAGCATGAAGGTCAAAGAAACCATTGAGACTAGAAGGGGTAGGTGTCAACATTCTGAGCAGTGGTGACTTGAAAGAAAAAAAAGCTAGTTGTAGTTATTGACCCTCTTCGCATTGTTAAATATCAACAACGATGCCTTTATGGCTAGATTAGCTACATGGAAGAGGACAAATGAAAGGAGAAAATCTAGAGAAACCATGTAAGGGTTAATAAACTCACTAGAAGTAATGACTGCTGACAGAAAACATGCCAAAATTAAATATGGCATTAAACAAAATAAAATTTAGGATCTTTACAACCACATATCAAATCATAAGAGATATTGGATAATTATTAATCTATCTATAGTCTATTTCTTTTGAATGATGTTGTTTACTTAATTTTCTTTTTTGCCTAAACATAAGCCTCCTTGTAATGGAAAAGTAGATGATTGTGGTGCATCAACAAGCCAAACTAGTGTTTTCTTCCTCTCACTTTACATTATTGAGCTAGGAATTGGTGGTATTAATCCTTTTATATCATCATTTTGGGATGACCAATTTGATGAGACTGTAGAAAAAGAGAAAAAACTCCTTTTTCAACTAGTTTTATTTTTCAATACCATTGGTGCTCTCATAGATTTTAGTGTTCTTATTTACATCCAAGTGAATGTTGGCTAGGGATTAGGCTTTGGAATGCCTATTTTGGCCATGGGTATAGAAATTTATATTTTATTAATATATACCCATTTTATCGATATCAAAAACTTAGGGGAAGTCCCTTGACTCAGATAACCTAGGAGATAGTTGCATTATTTAGGAAATGACACGAGCAGGTTCCTGATGATAGTTATTTACTATATAAAGTTCAAGTTAAGGAATTAATCATTGAAGGAAGAAAGAAAATTTAGTAATAAAATTCATTCTTATTATTTAAAAAATCTATAGAAGAGACATAAAATGATAAAATACACTCTAGAGGGAGATACACAACCAAAAAACAATTTTTTGAAATTGTAATTTGTAAAATGTAGTCCATATCTTTGATGCCCATGGAGGAACTTTCAACACAAAAGGAAAATTTTCATATTTTCAAACTTTTAAGTTACAATCCAATTTCCACCACCCATCGGTCAATGCAAGAGGAAGGAGTCAAATGTTTGAAGGCAAAAGTAGAAGTTTCCAAGCCAAATTTAACTTTGTAAGTTGCAATTTACAAATTTCATTTAAAGTTCCCAAGTTCACAGTAGAAATTTTGGGTGTAACTACAACATCATATTACAAGTTGAAATATTGAAATTTGAAAAGTTGTAACACAACTCCATATTTCTTCCAACTTGCAAATTTACACCTAGGGTCTGAAAGCCCTCCAGGATAAAAAGTGCAAAATTACAAATGGGTTCCAAAGTCCTACATAAGGCAAAAAAGGAGAAAATATGGCATTTAAATTTATTGATTTTGGAAACAACATTAAAAATTAAAATAATAAAAGGAAGCATGATAAATTCAACTCAAAAGGCAAAAAGGTAAAACTAAGCTATTTTTTGCATTTTCAAATTTTGACCTCCTTGAAAGAAATTTGTTGCAGGGGTTGTGAGACCAAAGTGGGAAATTAGAAGGATATTTTAAAAATAGCCATGGGTACCACATCTATTCCATCATAAATAGATAAATATGATGAAATCATTAAAAATATAAGGGCATTATTTTCCTTGCACAAGGAGGAGGGAAGTTATCCACATGATTCTAGCTGGGCAAATGATTAGTTAAAGGCAATGTAAATTAGTTACAAATGAGTTCGAGTTTTTTTTCTCCCAAGGGAATATTTTCCCTTAAGCTCAAGTGAAATTAATTTACATCCAAGGAGATCATGGGTTTTTTTATCAAACTTAATCATGACATGGTCAAGAAATTACCAAAATAATTTCCTTGCAAGGGCATATACTTCTAGGCACGATCAAGAGCATCTTCTAGCTAGAGTACATTCTCAGAGTATTTTGTGTTGAGAAGTTTGTATAAGTAAAGAGGTTTTATCCTCTTTACAAGGTTTTTGTTGGTTTTCTTAGGTCTTCAACTCTTTAAATTCCCAAGATTTGTTGTGTGTTTTTTATTCTGTTTCTAAGGTGGTTGCATCTATATACCATTAGCAAACATTGAAATCATAATTTAAATGTCTCCCCCATTTCAAAACAAACTCACCATGATTTTCCCCATGTTGATATTCTAAATCTTATGTATGTAAGATTTTTTTGCAAGTTAATGGAAATTAACTATGATTTATATTGTATCTTGTCAATGAAATGCAATAATATATTCTTCATGCTCTGATGATTGGTTATTTAGTTTTATGTTTATCAATAACAGTTATTTTGGACATAGATCTAAGTTGTAAATTCCTTTCAACATTGTGATTTGGGGATATGTTGTTGATAACCTTTTAAGGACATCTTGGGTTTATGGATTTGATAGGAGAAAGTGCTTTAATCTCTACTTGTATTGTATGCTTTAGGGATTCAAGTATCATTTGATTACTTGCATTGCATTGGAACCAATGAATACAAAACCTTCCTGATAATTTATTTACCTTGTTTATTAGCCTTTTAAATATTTTAATGAATGATAAAATGTATGTTGAATGAATTTATACTATTTGAAATCCACCACACCACTCTTTAATATACCCAACTCATATTACCTTCCCTACCCTAAAAATAATAAACCCTTTTGACTATTTTGAGTGTTATTTGCCTACAAATGCATCAATATTGAAAATCTGAAATGTAATTATGTTTTAGCATTTAAATCCAAGTATTAAAATATTCCATTTGGCCACTATTATATCAAAAGTTTCTTTAGAAATGAATGTTTCAATCACATTCTTATCTATCTTTAGTATTTTGTGTCTGGTTTAGAGTATTTGCCCATCCCATGTGATAACTCTTCCTGAGTGGATTGTGCAAGCTTGGTTATTCCCTAGTTAAATTTGTGTTTCTACGTACCAATAATCCCCATGGAGATTAAACTCTAGTATCCTTCCATGTGAGAAAGCTACCTCATAGGTCCTCTCACCTTGGTTTAGGTGGAGGTAAAAGTAGCAGGGAACTAACCATACCCTTTATCGGTGTCTTCCAGTCATTATTTGCATTTAGTCCATCCTAATGCTAAACCCTTCCTCGACTATAACAACATAATTTTAGGTTTATCATACACTTTTTACATACTACCCAAATGTGCAATGCTAAGTTTAAGAGGTGTATAAATGGGAACCAACACTCGATTGGCATCATTTTTGTGGAATAACTAAGGCACTAAACACCCATATTGTTAGGAATTATTGTAGAGAGTTGTATAAGTTTAGGTTTTAAAGTTCTTTATATTGAAATATTTGATGCAGTAACCCATAATGAGTAGTTTCATACAATGTTTATTCATATTATCTCATGTGTTTGAAATTTAATGTTATTTGATCATGGTTTGCTACTTTGATCCATCAACAACACAACACATGATTGGTACTATTACCAAGGAATGAAAATATCCTTGGCACTTGTGTTGACAAAAAATATTACAAAGAGATGTTAAAATTTTCAAGTTATAAAGGTGTTTTCTCTCTTGAACATGAATCTAATTTTTTTAGTGTCTTTGTTGTTATATCTCATCATTAACTTTAGCAAAGTATAATTTCATATTGTATCACAACATATTTTTAATCTGTTATATTCTAGAAGTTTACTTCTAGTGATGACTCCAACATTCTACCTAGTTTTAAGGAAGATCAGTGCCCATTTTAAATTCTTTAGCCTTGAGTGTTCTCTTATTTCAAAAAATTTAAGCACTAAGATCATCCTTCAAAGGTGACTCATCAAAGTAGCTTGTCTCACCCTTAAGTGTTCATCATAAAATAAGGATGCAAGTTTGGAGGCCAATTAAAGGACAAATTTATGTTGCAAAAGAGTGTTTAGACTATCAATATTTTGGTACACCTAAACTTTTATTTGTTAAAATTCATTTAGTTGAAGATTATCATAGTTACCCTAATTATTTAGAGCCATATAGTCTATTTTAATACCCAACACATTCTCAAAAAACTTAATCTGCTTCTAGGTTTGTCCCCCAAGTCTACATCATTCACCCCCTCATATCCCTTTATCATTTGATCTTGAACCCACCATTGAACTAGTCATGAGGCATAAAGATCAGGATGCGAGTGAACATCCTACATTCAAGATTCCTAGATTTAGAACTATTAATTTTTATGAAATGGAGGGTTACCCCAATGAAGTTCTAAATGAAGTAAGGAACCACCTCCAAAATTTTAAGGTAATAATACAATGACTAGTGAGTAACACTTGAGAGATTTTCACATTATCATTGAATAATGTGAGGTTGAGCATAAAGAAGTTTGCATTAAGATATTTGTGCACATGTTGGAATAATATGCATGTGAGTGGTTAAATTCCCTTCCCCATGGATGCATAGGTTCATGAGAAGAAATGGAGATTTTTTTTGAAATTCATTATGGTAATAGAATTGATCCTAGGTTCCTTCTTACTAAATTTGAAAACATAAATAAGAACCTGAATGAGTATGAGTAGGATTTCAATACAAAATTTAATAATACTATGATGAGGTTGTCTAAAAATATCAGACCTAGTGATATAACTAGCTTGATTAAATATTGTTATGCCTTTGACAAGAAGGCTTCATATTACTTTAGGAATAAAGCTCCTAAAAAGCTAAGTTTGGAATTTATGTGTCGATCCAAATTGAAAAAAATATAAAGGTTGTGGTAAACCATTGAATAAGTGTCCTAATGTAAAGTTGGTCAATCTTGAAGAAACTCAATCCAACAAGACAACCAATCTTGTGGAGACTATGAAGATCTTGGCCTTCATTGTCAAGGAAATGTCATACAAGTTGGATAGAGCTGAGAAGGGGATCCCTTATGGATATTCTAGTCATGAGAGAACTCAAAACTATAATCAAGCATAAGGGAGACCCTCTTTCCACATTAGAGGTAATGATAGAGGGAAAATACCTATTAAAAATGATAGAAATCAGAATAGAGGAGCTAAAAAGGAAGTTATAGATCCATTAAATGACAAGGTTAATGTTGTAGATTGTGATCTTTGTAGACACCGCAAACGTGTCTGCACCTTGGTTCTCCCCCTTATTCGCCTTAAACCCATACCCTAACCCTTGGCCTTCATATGATTAAAATAACTTAAATATTTTAAAGTGGCCCCCTTTCCACCCCACCCTTGCCACCTTGGATCCTCCCTTGAATCCCTCCACCTTCCCCCTAGCATTTATTATGTCAAATCTCCTCATTATCTTCCCCCCACGCCCATTTAAGCATCCTCGTGACCGTTCTTCCCACAACCCCTCACCCGGCGGCGTGCAAGAATGGGCAGAGGCTATTTTTAGTCTCTGTCCCCATTCTGCCACCACCGACGTCGGCGACCCTTCGGCCGACGTCGGCGAACTACCGGCATCGGCAGCCTTCAATACCCCTTTCTGCATCTGTTGCAGCCCCTGGACCCTTGAGCTCGCAAAAAGAATCCTCTTGGCACTTTGGCATTCGACTCTCTTCTCTCTAGACCTCGTGCAACAGTAGCAACAGAGGCAGGGACTCTAGATCAGGGATTTCTTCTTGCAAAAAGTCTTTCGTGGCTCCAACTACAGCTCCTCCCTTCTTCAGTCAGCAAGCCAAAAGGTAAGCAATTTCATTGTTTTATTTCATTCTTTCATCTAGTCTCAGTTACCTATCCTATCTACTGTCTTCTACTTGCTGTGTCCTTCCCCTGAGAGGCTGAAAAGCCTTCTCAGAACCTGTCCCCTGTCCATCTTCCTCCTTTCTGTCCCCCTTTTAATCTAGTCCCAGACAACTTCCTCGTCCTTCCTGCCAACAAAAGACCCTGCACAGGGCACCCAACCAGACCTAGACCATTCTCCAAACCATTCAAGCACGTCCATAAACTCTGTCTCAGACCCATCCACGGACCAGAACCAAACCAAACCTGACCACAGGCCACAACCCCGACCGACGCCGGTCACTTCCCCAATCGACGTTGGCAGGATAACTGACGTCGGCAGATCAGCTAACCAACACCGATGACATTTCAGACCTCAGCGACTGTCATCAGCCCGATAACTCCTTCAGGTAATCATTTTGTCTTTTCTTTCCTTTCCAATTTGTTTATCAATTCTGTATTCTGGCATTCTGTATTTCCTTGATCTTTTATCTGTCTGTTATCAGTGGGTTGACCTCCCTTGAGGAGGTTTTCACACTTCCGGGAACAAGCTTTCACTTGGCAACCCACCGCCTATCCATCTAACATTTTCTTGTCCAATTTCCTTTTATTTGCAGGTGTCATTCCTCTACAGCCAAAGAGGGGTGCTCACAAGCGTCTGGATTACGGTGTGCAGTCTTTATCCAGGTACTTCTAGCCTTGACCATTTCTTTAGTTTCTTTATTCATCTTTTGAATGTAGAAAGCGAATTAGCGATAGAAACATTCTGGCACGCCCGGTGGGACCCTAGGTTCCTCCTGGGTTCCTTTTCTTCTTCATTCATTTAGGAGCATTAGGTTCTTACCTTTCTTCCTCCTTCTTTTCTTCTCAATGACACTATAAGCAGGAATTTAAAAAGAATCTTTCTTTTCTTTCTTGCACATTCTAGACTAGTCCAACATCATACTCTCAACCCTTTCTCAAACTTGTCTTCATAACAAACGTCACATTTTGACTTGGGCATTAAAACACTTTGCATTCATTTCTACTTGTGCTTGCATCTTCTTAGTCCACATCTAGTAACTTAAACGCATATTGAATAAATCGTAGACACTTGATGTTACACTACCGAACCACATGCACTAAAACGAACATAAAACTTACCTGAGACAAGGCCCGACTGGGATTTCATCCCCCAGCGGATACCTTACCCGTCTCGGTGACCCTACTTGGATTTCATCACCAAGGGGGAAGCCCACTCCGTTCTCTGGTGGAGGATAAACTCTAGGTGAGGTATATCTTGGCTAAGCGAGACCAGCTAACCACTGGAATCGTGAAGTGAGGGGAGCTTGCTCCTTAGCACCAGGCCACGTACCAGACCCTAACACAGATTTTTGAGCACCAAAAACAAGACCCGAAACCAGCTCTAGACTGCTTCTTCTAGGACCTTCTTGATAGCCAATCTCCCCAAACATTCATCTAAGGCATAAGCCACAGCTTCTAAAGTTAATTCCTAGGATTTATCACTTAGGCTTGTCTGTCTCTCTCTGTTTTCCTCTTCTCATTTGTTTGTTTGAGTGAGTGAGGACGCTTTCTTCATTGTTTTTCCAAGAATCTTCAAATCTTTTGGTTCTCTGGAAAACACAGTCACCGACATCGGTTCTGCCACCAACGTCGGCTTTCCCCTGTCACCGACATCGGTTCTTTCACCGACGTCGGCTTTCCTCTATTATCGGCATCGGTTATCTGACCGACGTCGGCCACATTTCTTACCGACATCAATTTTTTAACCGATGTCTGTCTCTGTCACTGTCCTTTTTTTTTTCAAAACCAGCAGCCTAAAACCTATCCCTTCTCTGTCAAAGACTCCATCCTAGTTTTCTGGAATTGAACAACACAGTTCCTGAAACCTGAACCTTCTTTGCCTTGCATGGTTTTGACTCGTAGCCAAACCAAGGCTCTTGTCAACCACGCCAGCCACCAACCACTTCCGTCTACCCCGTCCGTGACTAGGCCTACAATGGAGTTCAACTCGGAGACCGAAAGAACTCCTACCCGTCCAACCCCGCCGCAGACTCCCATTGTCCAAGAAGGGGACCAAGATTTCGAACGATTCTTGGACCTCAACGTCAAGGCCTTGCAACACTATCTCGCGCATAGCCGAACGCGAGACTCCTTGGGCAATCCAATCTACGGAATGCCAACCTCCCTTGCCGCAACTACGGCTGTATCAACAGCATTCGTAGTTCAACCTTTGGACACTCAAGCCATCACTTCGACCGCTGACCAGACTTCGACCAATCCTCTAGGTGTGGCCTCTCCCTCTATCATTGGGCCCACTTCCACCGGGGTTCCGGCCCCCTGTCAACCTCAACTCACTCAACCGCTATCCACTCCTTTTCAAAACCTTATCGTCTCTATTCCACCTACCCTGGCCCCTATCAACACCAAGGTGGCTTCTTATCCATTGGCCCCCGTTACCACAGTCCAACCTCTCGTGGCAACATCGGGCCTAGCTATGCCTTCTACCCAACCACCTTTTTCCTCTTCATCTATCCCTACGACTAGTTACCCCTATGTTGCGCCTTTACAGGGACAACCGACTACGTCATATACCTCCCCTAGCCTCTTCCAAGCGCCCTACAACTTAGGGGGCACGCCACCCATCAATCTGTCGGTAGACATCATCAAAATGCTGATGGACAAGATGACCAGTCTAGAGACCTCTGTTTCTGGCTCGCGCAACGCTCTCTCATACGAGCAGATCTGCAATGAGCCCATTTATCCTTCTGTCCCAATCAGACCATATCCTAGCCAGTGGGAGCTTCCAAAATTTTCTCACTTTCAAAATAAGGAAGACCCACAGCAACACTTGTGGGCATTCAGACATGCCTGTTACCTCATTGGCCATGATGATGCGTTACTCTTACGCACGTTTCCTATGTCTCTCTCGGGTGCTGCGCTCGACTGGTACAGCTCCCTTCCCAGCCATTCTCTCTTCTCATTCACACAATTGGCTCAGCTCTTCCTCGATCACTTTTCCATCAACATAACCAAAAAGGTCTCAATCACAGACCTCTATTCTATCCGGCAATTCGAGGACGAGTCCATAGCCGACTTCATTGCTCGATGGAGAGGCCTCATCAATCAACTCTCCTTTTCCTTACCCCAGGTCGAGCTTATTGAAATCTTTTCCCAAGCCTGTGCCAGACATATTTCTTCCACCCTGAGGGTTCAAACCTTCCACACTTTTGACGAGGCCTTCACGATGGCCCGCAAACTTGAGTTGCGTGCCATTGAGGAGAATAAAGTCAAGTTGCAGAGCAAGAATCCCAGCTCTAAGACCAATGACTCTTCCTCTACTAAGCCATCATCATCCAATTCTAAATCCAAGGCTTTAGCTAATGCCGTGGTTGTTAGACCTCCATCTTCTTCGACCAATCAGGCTGAGCCATCCACATCTCAGAGCACCACTCGCCAATTCCAGCAAAGATATGTACAACGACGATATACTCCTCTCAGAGAATCATATGCGTTTGTGCTGGAAAAGCTTGTTAAACAGGGAGTCCTCAATCTCCCTCAAGCCCGACCTCCTCCACAATTCGATCCCTCATGTGCCATCCCTGCATGGTATAGGGAGCAAGACTTCTGCAGCTTCCACCGTGTTAAGGGCCATGACACGAAAAACTGCAAAACTTTTAAGAACATAATCCAAGACATGCTTGAAAAGGGGGATCTCATCTTAGACAATCCAAATGCACCCCCTAACCAGGCCATTGACATCTTCAAACAACCTTTCCCTAATCATCTGCCAACTCAGAACAATGTCTAGACCTTAATTGATGACAATCATGAACACAACATTCGAACAGTCAATACGGTCTCTCCCTTCGTCCCCAATCAACCTCAAGAGGTTAGTCCATCAATCAGTCCGTCACATGTGGATGAACCTCTTTCCCCGACTGCTTCTCTATCAACCTCTCTCATCTTGGAGGATGCCTCAGCTTTAACAGCACCACCAGTCTCGCCATCCTCCTTTCTGCTGCCTATGGAGGACCCGACCCTTCCTACTCCTCAGCCGCAAGTGGAGGGCACCATCATCCCTACCCTTTACCCGCTGGAGGAGCCTCGCTCCCCGATTCCTTCTCCACCCAGGGAAGAACCTGTCTCCCCTTCATCTTCATCTAAATCTGTCATGACTTCACCATACCATGCGTCTAAGACCACTACACCCATCTCGTCTTCAACCTCGCAACCATCAACATCTTCTTCTCAGCCATTTTCCTGATTAGTGGAGAAAATTGAGCTTCTCCCTCTGAGGAAAGTGATGCCTCAGGTGTTGTGGGAGCGTCTTAAAGCCCTTCAACATACCCGCACCCTCTCATCACATGCTGCTAATCCTCCCAAGGTAGAATCTCGTCAGACTCTTGACAAAGACCAGACTCTCAAACTTCAACCAAACCTGTCAAAACCGAAGCCTGCATCTATCTCGTCTAAGCCCATCAAATCATTTGGCGTTCATCCTGTCTCCACCCTCACTCACCCGCAAGTGAAGGTGGACCTAGGCCAGACCTCGATCAGCAGTAGTCTTCCAACCAAGTCGAAGAAGACTGCCAGACCACAGAAATGAACGCCTCCTTCCCCGTCACCATTGCCATCCATTTTGGGCCCCCATCCTTCGACCTTGGCTAGCATCCTTCCCACTCCGGCCTTCAACCAAAACTTGTTGCCTCCTTTGCTTCCTCTGCCTACCTCCAGCCATCCCTCTCCTAAAAAGGCGGTACCAATCACCAAGAAAGAGTCGTCTCCATCTGTCACCGCACCATCAACCCATAAGGTGGTACGAAAACCTCTTCTAACCTCGCCTAAGCAAAAGTCACCAACCTCGCACATATCAACTAGCGTGGACCCTTTAGTGGGCTCATACTCGTTGATATTGCACCGACTTCTACAGACCTCCAACATAACCCTTCCCCCCATCAAGCCTTTCCAACCTCTCGGGTCCAAGCCCTCCTGGTTCAACGACACAAAAATTTGCTTATATCATCGTACACCAAGACACGACACCGAGACTTGTTGTGCCCTCAAGGCCGTCATCCACCGCCATATGGAGAAAGACACTCTTCTCCTTGAGGACACTCTTGACCAGACTCCGACTCCTTCCCATCCAACCTCTTCTACCATGTCAACATCTCACCAGCAAGACATGACCCCTTCTTCACCTCCTATTTTCAAAATCAATGCTATCCGTATAACCACTAGGTCGCAAAAGGACAAGGCAA
The DNA here is from genome assembly GCA_037957365.1 of Torreya grandis. NCBI lineage: Eukaryota > Viridiplantae > Streptophyta > Pinopsida > Cupressales > Taxaceae > Torreya > Torreya grandis. The sequence continues at coordinate 96,822 of JARHVA010005485.1, forward strand.
AACAAAAAGCTACCATTCCTTGGACCTATCCCTTCGTCAAGCCACCTCTTGCGCCCAAGCCTAAAATTTCTATCCTTGGTGCATCCCAACCTTCTTCGTCTTCCTCTTCTGGGCCAATTCATGACTCCATGCTGAAGCAGCTTCACCAGACACCTGTAAAGATGTCTCTTTATGACCTTATCCAAACCTCACCTCAACACCGTCAAGCCCTTATCCAAGCCTTGCAGGCAGCGGAGGTCCAACCCGAGGACCCCCAACCACTCGCTGCCCTCGTCCATTCTTTATCTCCTGTCGCTTCCATCACATTCAGCGATTCTGAGATTCCCACATCTAACACGAAAGATCAGGACGCCGCCCTCTTCATCACTGCCTATGTCGATCAGACATGCATTAAACATGTTATGATCGACGGCGGTGCTAGCATCAACATTATCTCTACCCACGCCTTTGATCAGCTGGCTCTTCCCAAGAATTGCGTCTCCAAAACTGACGCGATCTTACGCTCTTTCAACGACACCACCACCACGACCATTGGCACAGTCATCCTTCACATTCACGTTGGTCCACGCACAGTCCCAGAGCTCTTCTATATCATTGAAGGAGAGTTTCAATACAACCTTCTACTGGGCCGACCTTGGATCCGTGCCATGGCCTGTATACCCTCCACCCTGCACCGTTGTGTGAAGTTTGAGCATGATGGGCCAGTCCACACCATCCCCGCTGACCCTTCACCCTTCAAGACTTGCAACACAACCTACCGTCCCAACGATGTTCTCATTCCCATCAAGCTGTCAACTCTGGCACCGCCCCCATCTGTGAAAGCTTCGACCAGTTCACAATCGGCGGTCGCCCTCACCCCTCCTCTTCAAGCGCCGACCAAAGACCCCATGGAAGACATCTTCCAACGACTATCACTTGGGGAATATCGCTTGTTAACCCTAGACATGTTCCAAACTCCGCAAGAGTATGGACGCCTTCACCTCAGTCCCAATTACGACCATCGAATCGGGATGGTCGTGCCTTATGGTCCTCCTCACTTCCGAACCAACTTTGTCTATGGGGGGCTCAATCAAGCTCCTACCAATGACAATTCCCTCTCTTCACCCCAACCTTTCACATCTAATTTCTCGTTTCTTGGCAACCCCGCCTTTGCACACACTTACCTTCACAGGTGTGCATGGAAGGGTTTTGGTTTCGGACGTTATGAGCAGGGCTCCCATCAGCCCGTCGAGCCGCTCAATGATCGCGATGTCAAGAAACGGTATGGCCTGGGATATCATGACCCCACTCAGGCTCCTTCCGAACTTTGTCCTGAGCCAACCATTGACCAATCTCCTCCAAACTCACCCATTTCTCTTTCGTCACCTACAGAGTCGGTGGTTTCCATCCCTCCTAGTTTTTTTTTTCCATAAATACCATCCGCTTGGAACCCCTGACCTACCAGCTCAATGGGGTGTCCAGGTCTCTCCCTCTCATTTTTCCTAGCATGGTAGAGGATGAGTCGGCAACCATTCACACTGTCCACTGCGTTGACGATGACGCCATCCTTTCTTACATGGGTGCCGATGACTCTTTCATCCAGCGTTTCCTCCCTTCCGAGACCCAGGTTATGTTAAATGAATCCACCATTGACATCAACCTCCCTTCTTCTTCTGATGTTCCTCACGTCTTAAAGATTGGCCAATCTTTAGACGCTTAGGAGCAGCTTGACTATGCCCAGTTCCTTTCCAACCATAGCAAGGCCTTTGCCTGGACTTACAGCGACATGCCTGGCATCGACCCCACCATTGCTACCCATAACATTGTCACCAAACCAGAGGCTAAGCCTGTTAGGCAAAAGCTTCGAAAGATGCATCCTCGCGTTGCGCTCCTTGTCAAAGAGGAGCTTCAGTGCCTTCTTTCTGTCTCCTTCATCCAACCCATCGATTATCCACAGTGGGTCTCTAACATCGTCCCAGTTACTAAAGCAACTGGGGGGATTCAGATCTACACGGACTATCATGACCTTAACTTAGCCTGTCCCAAAGACGACTTCCTCTTCCTAACATTGACCAGCTTGTTGATCTCACGGCCGGCCATGAGATGCTATCTCTCATGGACGGGTTTTCAGGATACAATCAAATTCTGATCGCACCGGAAGATCAGCACAAGACTACCTTTATCACCCCATGGGGGACTTTCTGCTATCGAGTCATGCCTTTCGGCTTGAAAAATGCTGGTGCCACATATCAGCGCGCCATGACCTACAGTTTCCACAATCTCCTCCACAAAATCATGGAGGACTATGTGGATGACCTTCTCGGCAAGTCCAAGCCTCACCGCAATCACTTGACCATTCTCACAATCATCTTCTCTCGCCTTCTACAATACAATGTCCGCCTTAACCCCAAGAAGTGTGTCTTTGGGGTCCTCTCAGGCAAACTTCTCGGCTTCATCGTTTCCTTCCATGGTATCGAGATAGATCCCACCAAGATCTGTGCTATCCTCAAAATGCCACCCCCAACCAATCTCAAGCAGCTTCGCAGTCTACAAGGGAAGCTCCAGTCCATTCGCCATTTCATCTCACAGCTTTCAGACCACTGCCAACCTTTTCATCACCTCCTTAAGAAGGATGTCTCCTTTAAATGGGATAAGGACTGTCAAGAGGCTTTTGAAGCCCTCAAAGGCTATCTGGTCTCTCCACCAGTCCTCATTCCACCTAAAGATGACCAACCCTTCTACCTTTATATCTCTGCTACCAACCATTCGTTAGGTGCCATGATCGCGCACCGAGACGAGCATCATCGTGAGCAAGCAGTTTACTACATTAGCCGAACACTGGTCGACTACGAAACTCGGTATACTCATACCGAGAAACTCTGTTTGGCATTAGTATTTTCCGCTACCAAGCTCCACCACTATCTTCTCAACCATAAAACCTTTGTCGTCACTCACACCGACCCTCTCAAGTACATGCACTCCAAGCCATATCAGAATCAACGTATGGCTCGGTGGCTCATGCTGCTTGCTGAGTTTGACCTCGAATTCATCCAGCAGAAATATATCAAGGGGTAAACCATCGCTGACCAACTGGCAGATGCCCCTCTTCCCGACAACCAACCTTCACACTGTGAGTTCCCTGACGAGTCTATCGCTACCCTTTCCACCGATGACACCGTCTACCAAATGACCATGTTCTTTGACGGCTCCAAATGTCAACTCGGTGGGGGTGCGGGGGTCATCCTCATCCCACTCGAAGGGGAGCCCATGCCTCTATCTTTTAAGCTTGACTTTGATTGTACCAATAATATGGCCGAATACGAGGCCTTAATTTTGGGACTTCAGACTGCCCTTTCCCTCCACATCAAGTCTATCAACATCTTCGGTGACTCGTAGCTCGTCGTTAATCAAGTTAACGGTTCATATCTCTGTAAAAACAAAGTTTTACAGAGGTATAAGAATCGTGCTGACCTTCTTTTGGCATCTTTCGACCATTACCTCTTGCAGACTATTCCACGCTCTACGAACAAGTTTGCTGACACCATGGCTTCTCTTGCTTCGCATATCCCATCTTCATCATCATCATCTCGCCTTTTTGTCACAGTGCATCATGTACCTTTGCCTTCATACATCTCTCCTCACATCGACCATATCAACACTATCAATTCTAGCCCACGAGATGACTGGTATAAGCAACTTGTGGACTACTTGTCTCTTTCTGTCACTCTTCCCAACCTCTCTAGCAATGCGCGGTGAGCTTTCATCAAGTGCACAGCTCGCTATACCATGCTAGGGGGCCTTCTTTATAAACGAGGCTTCGACGGCCTCCTTCTTCACTGTCTAACCTCCACTGAAGCTCCTCAAGCTATAAAGCAAGTCCACGATGGGATTTGTGGTGGACACTTCAGTGGAAACTCGGTTGCCAAGCGCATCCTTCACCTGGGTTATTATTGGCCCACCCTTCATCAAGACTGTAGCGACTATGTTCGGCACTGCATCAAGTGTCAGCAACACTCTAACCTACTTCATCTCCCCAGCCATGCCTTGCAAGTCACTCACGATTTATGGCCTTTCTCTCAGTGGGGCTTGGATCTCATCGGTGAGATCAACCCTCACTCGTCTCTTCGTCATCAGTCCATCATCACTGCCACTGAGTGATTCACCAAGTGGGTGGAAGCCATTCCTCTTATCTCCACAAAATCTGACAAAATTGTCGACTTCATCAGCAGCCACATCATCTATCATTTCGGTGTCCCTCACAAAATCATCACCGACAACGGCAAGTCCTTCAAAAACAAGACTGTCTAAAAACTATGCGACTCATTTGGCATCAAACTCAGCTTTTCTTCGCCTTACTACCCACAAGAAAATGGGCAGGCAGAGGCTTCCAACAAAATTCTCACCAAAATTCTCATGAAGGTGGTCAATGATACAGGAAGGGATTGGCACATTCATATTCCCTTCGCTTTGTGGGCCTACCACACTAGCATCCGAACCTCTACAGGTGCTACTCCCTTCTCCCTTGTGTATGGAACAGAGGCTGTCTTACCTCTCAAAGTACAGATCCCGTCTCTCCGCATCTCCCTGCATGACATTCTCTCCAACGATGACTTTCATCAAGATCGTTTAGCTCAACTTGAGTTACTCAACGAGCGCCGTCTTACTGCCCTCAATCATCTCCATGTCTACCAAAGTCGCATCAAGCGGGCCTACGACAAAAATCTGTGAGAATGAGATTTCAACATCGGAGACCTCGTCCTCAAAGAGAATTAGCACGTGACCAATATGGAGCAAAGTAAATGAGGCAAATTTGCCCCCAATTGGCTTGGACCTTTCATCATCACGCACAAGTATGGGTCAGGGACTTATCATCTGTCCTCCCTCGACGGACGGCCAGAACCTGAGCCTCTTAATGCGTTGCATCTTCGACCATTCTTCTGTTAGTCGAGTACTCGTCTACTTGACATGTAACTTGAGCTCGTCCCCTGAGCAATCCTCATCCTCTTAATCCTCATCCCTTTCAACCCTATTCCCCTTTAACAAGTCCTCTACGACCCTTTTATGATGCATGGATGCTTTGTCCTAATAAAAGGGGAGTCCTTGAACTTCTACAGCCTTGTCCGTGACTCTAATCAAAAATCAAAAAATCAAAAAAATCAAAATCAAGATGTCAAAACATATCCAAGGTCACAAAATCAATTCAAAAAGACAGACTGCTCCCTCGAAGGATAGCTATACTATCATTGCTGTAGCTAATAGACTGATCCCTCGAAGGACAGCTATTCAAACCTTATAAAGCAAAAATATAGACCACTCCCTCGAAGGATGGCTATGACTAAATATTGCTACAAATAGCAACCTTTCTTAGAAGTTTCCCGCATTGATCAGCTTCGCAACATGACCACTACATTAAAAGACATCTCTATGTGGGCTTCCCGCATTGATCAGCCTGCACCCAAAAAAAAAAAAAAAAAAACGGGTCATGGATTTGGCTTGTAGTTGTCTCAGGGTCTCTTATAAAAAGGGGCAAGGTTATTCCTGCTCTTAAACTGGGTTACCCTATCCACCTCCTATCACCTGCTCAGGGGACTTTGAGCTCACTTTAATGTCAAAGTGATTCGATTACCGTTCTAACACCACACTGGTCAACGACGTAATGCATGAACGGGGCTTTGGTTCTACTAACCCCCTATCTATGCTTCCTTTCTGGTCCTTGTCAATGAAAGAGAAATTTGCCTTTAATCTTTTCTCTACACTTTGGTCACATTTAACCACATCAATTGTTGACTCATCTTTAACCAAGCCATTTTCATCATTTTCAGCTGACATCATCCTCGTCTATTTCACATAGTTTCTATGGACACCAATACACATGGAAACTACCAACCAGACCCAGTTTATGTTAAGCATAAACCAATACTTGCTGAAGCATAAATCGACTTCCATTCATTTTTAGCATGCATCCATCACGACTATGGAAACTTGCTAAGGATGAAAGCCTCTTGACCACTGTGACGTCTGTAGCATCATCTTATCCTCATCATTTTGACACTTGACCACATCCAATCATTGATCAATCAGACCTTTTATCTGAACTACATTGGTCTGAGGCCCTATGACCAGGGCTATGTAGGCAGCACTCAGATACCACATCCTCTGAGGTTAGCTCGACCACCCCCGTTTGTTCGTCTCTTTGATGGACAAACCTTCTCTTCTGCGACTTTGACCAAGACCAATCAACCTCTTTGACCCTTCCTCCCTTTTTAGGGAGAACTACATAGGCCTGAGGCCCCTAACGACAGGGGCTATGTAGGCAGGACTCAGTTGACATGGGGTCTTCTGGGGTTAGCTTGGCCACTTTCTTCATCACTTTCTTCCATCTCCTGCTCTCGTCACCTGTCAATCACATCACAGTCAATAACATATTCACATAATCATTAATCTACTCTCATTTTCGTTATAGCATCATAAGTCATTAGTCATTAATTTCATCCATCATAACTCATTAAACATTTACATAATCCACAAGTTAAACATTCCATGTCACATCTATCATCATCTAATCATCATGAATCACTATAATCATTAAACATAACCTAATCATTATCCTCATCATTAGCATCCTAATCATCATACATATCATATCAAAACATGCATCATGAAACACATTAAACATTTATAACATTTCCATAACACATCAATAGCCAAAATCTCATCATCTATATATCAAAAATCAGTTTTATACATAGCAGACACAATCTGTATCTGTCTCTCGCTCTCAAAAATCAAATACATCTCTCATCTTCGGCTCGCAGGTCGGTATATACATCAAAACATGATACAACTCTGGGGCTGCCCTCAAGGCTGTGGCTGTGGAGGTGGTGGCGGTGGTCGAGAAGAGGCTGTATCCCCTCCTCCCTCTGACCTCTGTCGTCTGCGTGACCCTGAAGCCATCGCTCGTGACATGGATCTCTGTCTGCTCTGCTCCACCCTCATCTCTAAGTATCGCTGTATGTGAAGGATCCCCCTGATGGCCCTCTCATAATACGCGATCTCATCCAGCGCATCATTGTATCTAACCATAGATACAATCTGTGGTGGACCCATTGCCCTGCCCATCTGCCCTATCCTGACCCCTGTGGCCCTGGCTGACCTAGCTGTACCGATGCTGATGGTCCTGCCCCCTGTGAAAATGATGGCTGCTACAATGGGCCCTGCCCTCCAAAACTCTATCCTACACCTGCCTGTGCCTGAGCTACAGCCAACTGTCCCTGTAACATAGTGACCTACGCTGTCAATGCTGCCACCTGCCTTGTCATCACCGCAAGCTGCCCAGTCACCCCTGCCAGCTGACCCTGCAAAACTGAGACCTGGGCCTGAGCCGTGTCCCTCTCCTCGTGGGCTGTATCCCGCTCCCTGGTAATGGCCTATAGATCTGGCTGCTGCCTGACCTGTACCCCTCTGTACTAACCTGCCCACCATGCCGTGTAAGCCTCTGTACACCCTGGGTCGACTATCCCAGGTCCTACCGGCAACTCCTCAAAATCGAGCTCCTCTGTCTCCTCTGGGAGTGGGAGCGGTGCCTCTATGTCATCCCACCTATACTGTGGGAAGGCGGGAGGCACATCCTATAGCAGCCTGTACTGGCACCGCACTCTCTCTGCAGGGATCCTCTCGAGCTCATCAGCTCATCTGCCTCTAACCCATCACCTGCTTTGCACTCCAACTAGCTGCTCTCCTTGGTCTCTGAATGCTGGATAGACCAAATACGGTCTCCAGATGATGTCTGTTGGGATCAAACCCTCTAACACTCCCCTGTAGTGATCAATGTCTCTGACCACTCCATCCATCTGTGTCTACACCATAATCTCGCACCATCGCCTGAATCTAACCCTGAAGCTGGCTTGAATCGCCACTGGGAGGCCGAGAGGTTGTGTGACCACTATATGCTCGTAGGCCCAGTAGTGAAGGAGGTGGCCTACACACAAGCTGTACCACTGCCGTCTGCTAATGCCCCATAGCTCTCTATACACCTAGGCCAAAAACACAGGTGCCCAGGCAAACACTGTCTGCTACTCCAACATATCAATCAAGACTCCAGTCATAGCAATCGGAAATCTACCGCCCTCTGCATCTGGCAACGCATACACTGTGATGCCAATCATCATCAGAATCACCAGCCGATGGGCCTCCTCATCCGCCGCATACAATGGCTCATAGGCAAAACTCATCGAGTGGTAGCTCGTCTCCACGGCATGCTCTCCAAACAACGTCACCATATGAATGTCATGCGCCTCTCTCGAGCACGCATACAAGTCTGCCCCGTGCACCGATAGCCACAAAATCTGGTAGACGTCCTCCATCGTAACTGTCATCTCACCCATGGGCAGGTGGAAGGTGTTGGTGGCATGGTCCCACCGCTCGATCAATGCCACCATGAGGCTCACATCTCTCACTACTCTGCAATAGCGTCTCAGCCCACCTAGTCCAACGGCGCTGATCTGCACCCACTCCTCGACGGACACGCCTCCACGCATCCACGTCAGCAAAGTCGGGAGGCAATCCCACAGCATCAGAGTCTGCCTCGCCTGCATCCATCCATAGACACGTTAACATTATTCCTACTTTTCCTATCTATTTGATCATCTATGCCTACCCCGATACCTGGGAGGTCCTTGACGTAATTTCAATCCCTCGACTTAAACTTTTTTACATTCCTCTTTTAACCAGGCAGCCACCGACATCAGTTAGCATGCCGAGATGGCACTCTCCTAACCGATGTCGGTCACTTCATGACCGATGTCGGCAGGTTAGTGACCGACGTCGGTTGCTGGTCGGTCGATGCCAGCGATATCGCCGACGTCGACGACTGGTTCGGCCCTAGGGCCGAACGGGGCGAGCCCTAATTTTTAGGGCTTCCCCATCTTGTCTCCTAAACTACCCAAAAAACCCTCTCAATTGCTCCTAAACTCTCCTAGCCAACCTACCTACCTTCCTAGCTACCCCCCCTCAATCTCTGCCTAAAATAACAAAAACTTCAAAAATAAATTCAAAACCAAAATGCATCAAACAGGGTTCAGAGACCCTCCTACCTCATCCCATCGATGTCGGCATGGTGGCACGATAGGCACCGCTGGTGGTGGTGGACCTCCCGTTGGTCCCCTACTCCCCTCTGCCATCGCTTTTGTCATCTTGGCTCTGCAGACTTCACTTGGCCCACACGCATCCCTGCAGCGTCCAATCAACTCCTTTTCTCCACCAATGCTCTTCTGCCACCTCGCACCACTCCTTGGTCAGCTCTAGGTCACTTTCACTCAACAAACTACCATAGCTCCTTTTTCTCTTCCAATCAAATAGCAAATGACTTTTGGTGGGCCGCCAATCCGGTTTTATTAGATTTGGCAGGCCGCTGACGTCGGCATCGGCGTGCCCTAGGCTGCCGACGTCGGCCGATTTTTGTCGACGTCGGTCTCTTTTGGACACCGACGTTGGTTACATAGCTGATGTCGGTGGCCTTCAAACCTTTTATCCCTCTTCTAAATAACCAAAATCATGTCCCTAGTCAAGTCAAGTCCTTCAGACCATGTCATTTTGGCCCCCTGGGGCATCTTTTACATTACTTTTCGCATCCATCCGTCGACCCCCGGACCATCAGAGATCATGCCCATCTCCTAAACCGTGACCACTTCCAAGACAACATTTACCTTGGTTGTTTTTTGCCTTTATGCTACCTCACGATTGGTTAGCAGAATTGTCCGCAGACTATTTTTGACCCTTCGCAAGTATAGGATCGCGAGCCAGTTGATCCCTACTACTTGTGGCTTTTTCGTGTCTCTGGGAGCACTTCCTGAGCCTGGGATACCTGGAACATGATGACCATTTGGAGCTTTGGCTTAGATTGAGTGACCCGATCAGCAGATGACTAAATGCTGGGGCCCGGTTACTTCAATTTTGGCACTCCTTGACCCTCAACATGCGACAATTTGACCCGACCCTCCCGTGAAGTGGACTACGTGCAATCACGACTACTGCAACATTTTCACTCACTCTCTTCTATCCATTTCTCTATCAAATCGACACTTGATCTTCGGTTCCCTTCTCTCGACTATCGCTTTGAGGGGGGAACACCTCATCCTTTTCCTGGGGTAACCAACTCCTATTTTTGTCTTGCAGTTCGTCAAGAACAACCAACAAGACAAAAAGGGGCAAATGTAGACACCGCAAATGTGTCTGCACCTTGGTCCTCCCCCTTATTCGCCTTAAACCCATATCCTAACCCTTGGCCTTCATATGATTAAAATAACTTAAATATTTTAAAGTGGCCCCCTTTCCACCCCACCCTTGCCACCTTGGATCCTCCCTTGAATCCCTCCACCTTCCCCCTAGCATTTATTATGTCAAATCTCCTCATTATCTTCCCCCCACGCCCATTTAAGCATCCTCGTGATCGTTCTTCCCACAACCCCTCGCCCGGCAGCGTGCAAGAATGGGCAGAGGCTATTTTTAGTCTTTGTCCCCATTCTACCACCGCCGACGTCGGCGACCCTTCAGCCGACGTCGGCAAAACTGCCGGCATCGGCAGCCTTCAATACCCCTTTCTGCATCCGTTGCAGCCCCTGGACCCTTGAGCTCGCAAACAGAATCCTCTTGGCGCTTTGGCATTCGACTCTCTTCTCTCTGGATCTCGTGCAACAGTAGCAACAGAGGCAGGGACTCTAGATCAGGGATTTCTTCTTGCAACAAGTCTTTCGTGGCTCTAACTACAGCTCCTCCATTCTTCAGTCAGCAAGCCAAAAGGTAAGCAATTTCATTGTTTTATTTCATTCTTTCATCTAGTCTCAGTTACCTATCCTATCTACTGTCTTCTACTTGCTGTGTCCTTCCCCTGAGAGGCTGAAAAGCCTTCTCAGAACCTGTCCCCTGTCCATCTTCCTCCTTTCCTGTCCCCCTTTTAATCTAGTCCCAGACAACTTCCTCATCCCTCCTGCCAACAAAAGACCCTACATAGGGCACCCAACCAGACCTAGACCATTCTCCAAACCATTCAAGCACATCCATAAACTCTGTCTCAGACCCATCCACGGACCAGAACCAAACCAGACCCGACCACAGGCCACAACCCTGACCGACGCCGGTCACTTCCCTAACCGACGTTGGCAGGATAACCGACGTCGGCAGATCAGCTAACCGACGCCGGTGACATTTCTGACCTCGGCGATTGTCATCAGCCCGACAACTCCTTTAGGTAATCATTTTGTCTTTTCTTTCCTTTCCAATTTGTTTATCACTTTTGTATTCTGGCATTCTATATTTCCTTGATCTTTTATCTGTCTGTTATCAGTGGGTTGACCTCCCTTGAGGAAGTTTTCACACTTCCGGGAACAAGCTTTTGCTTGGCAACCCACCGCCTATCCATCTAACATTTTCTTGTCCAAGTTCCTTTTCTTTGCAGGTGTCATTCCTCCACAGCCAAAGAGGGGTGCTCACAAGCATCTGGATTACGGTGCGCAGTCTTTATCCAGGTACTTCTAGCCTTGACCATTTCTTTAGTTTCTTTATTCATCTTCTGAATGTAGAAAGCGAATTAGCGATAGAAACAATCTTGATATTTATGGGTGTGATACATGTTTACTCCTCCATCCTCCTTGTGATACTATTAAATATATTGATGTAGATGTAGAGGAACCTAAGTTTTCATCTAAAGATGATGAGATTTAGACATTTGATTATCAAATATCCCAAAGGAAAGTGTTTTCCTCCATAGAATTACTGAGTGTTACCATTATTAATCAATTTTGGAGTGTAGTACAAAAGGTATGTGTCCCAAATTATAAATTTTATTGTGATGTAAACATGACATAAGCATATGAATTACCCAATCATTATTTTGAATTCTCAAGATCTATGATGATTAAGAAGTATGACGGGGGAATTCCTTCAATTGAGGACAAGTAGCTATTACTTAATGTAGTAGTTGCCCAAGAGAAATAATATAGTTTAAGAAGTAAGAAACAAGGTGATGTTCTTCAAGAGACCACCCCTAAAAATCCAAGGGTAGGGGATGCAAGTAAAGAAGTTAAAAAACTAAAGAAGTCTATATTCCTTCCAAATTAATACCTACTTCCCAAGTTGTTAAATAGAGAGGTGCTCTATCCAAGAATAGAGAACCTATACTATCTAGTATCCCTAAGGGTTTAATGATGTAAGATAAAACCCACCCTTTAAGACTACTATTAGGAATGCTAATTCATCCCATCTTATTTCACTTATGACTATAAATGACTATATTCCAACCAAAGGTGTTATCACCCTTCCTGTGAATACACCCCTTCCTTATTATATCATGTGTGATATGCCCCAAGTGTTGAGCCAACTAAAAATAATGTGCTACTTATTTCACTACTAAGAGTACCTAAACATAAGAATAGGGCATTTGAGTATTTGAAATTTAGTGAGAATGCATCTACAAATGAGATGACTCACCCCAAACACTCCCAAAAGATGATGAAGAGTAAAATGAGGTTATTGAAATAGCCTCAAAGGTTTATTTTGGGGTTTCATTAATAGAAAATCATTTGGATGTGGACCTATTTTACACCACCTTACTGATTAATGGCTTGATTGTTCACAATTATGTGTTTGATTCTAGAGCATCTTGCAGCATGATGCCCTTGGGTGTCCTTAATAATCTTGGGGTGAAAATCACATATGATTTTGGTAAGTGTTACACCATAGACTCATGAGAGGTACTAATTTTTTGACAAGTTAAAGGGTTGGTATTGCAGTTGGTAGTTCATCCAGGTAAGTTTTTGAATATGGATGTGGTAGTTGTGGACTACCTGCCTAAGTGGGGGATGTTGCTATAATAAAAATGGGCTGGCATCATGGGTGGTAGTGTGTAGATGGACCCTTCCTATGCCACCATTCCATGGAAATATTTTCAAACTTCATAGAGAGACTAAGATGTTACATGTACTAGAAGATCCAAATAAATCTCTAAATGAGGTTTTGTACACTAATGTGGAATTGGGTATCTTTATTTGGAATGCAGATATTTTTGAAAAAATAATTATTATTGATGCTAGATTTTAAAATGTAAGTGATGAAATTTATAAAATGTCTTTTGATAGGGCTTACTCAAATATTGGAAAATGGAGTTGGGGTTGTCTTTTATGCCCCTAATAATAAATCTTTCATGTTTTCTTTCAAGTTGTCATTTGAGTGCATGAATAATATTATTGAGTATGAGGCACTCTTGCTTGGTTTGAGAATTTCTTGTGAATATGGAATTAAAATTTTGATTGTGAAGGGTGATTTTGAGTTAGTGGTTAAGCAAGTATGCAATGTTTATGCCACCAACAATAAAAAGTTGAAATAATATAAGAATGTTGTATGTGATTTGATAGAATTATTTGATGCTTTTAATATTTGTTATCATGATAGAATTTTCAATGAGAAATATAATAAAATTGAAAGGTTGGGTGCTCAATTTAAAATTGAAAATATGAACCCTTACTATTAGTATCAAGTGGAAGTGCTTTTTAGACCTTAAATCCTAGACAATATTAATCATTGGCAATTTTTTGACGATGATGATCATATTAGAAGGTTTCTAAATTTTGAAGCTAAATTTAAAGATCAAATTATAGATTTGGAATCCATGGTTTAGACCTATCATGGGAAGGAAACCTTGTTTGGAAAGGACATAAATAAGTTAAACATTATCCCTAGGGGATTGATGAGTTTGGAGGCATCTTTTGATGGAGTAAACCAAATTAAAACTAGAGACTCATTTATCTCAAGAGATGTAATTGAATGCAATTTGGACTCTACTAAACATCCATAAAATGTATAGATGGGTACTTAATTGAGTGAAATAGAGAATTAATCTTACATGTAACTACTAAAAAAGTACTAGGATTGTTGGCTTGGTCTCGAACTAAAAGTGTACATAAAATATTTATTTCAACATGTCATCCCATTACAACCTTATAGCAAGCATTTCAAGCATAAATAAAGACCTATTAACCCCATATGGGGCACCAAAATATGGGATGAGTTAAAGAAGACAAGGGATAGTGGGATTATTCAACCCATCAAGTATTTGTCATGGGTGGAAAATTTAGTCCCCATTAGAAATAAAAATGGTGGCATCCACTTGTGCATGGATTTATGATATTCGAATAAAGCTTATTTGAAAGATAATTACCCCTAACTAATATATATAACCTACTACAAAGTGTTATAAGATCAGATATTTTATCCACTTTAGATGGTTTGTCAAAGTACAACCAAGTTTTGGTGAAAGAGTCTAAGAGACCCAAAACTACATTTATAATGTCGTGGGGCACTTATGTCTATATGAGAATGCCTTTCAGGTTAATGAATGCTAATGTAATGTTTCAAAGGGATATGGATGTCACTTTGAATAGGTTCATTGATGTGTATTAGGATGATATTATAGTATACTCCAAAAATAGAAAAGATCATTTGGAGCATCTAGAGAAAGTGTTCCTTAGATGCAAGTAGTTTGGCATTTCCCTTAATCTAAAGAAGTGTCACTTCAGAGTATAAAAGGATAAGCTACTAAGATATATAGTGTCTAATAATGGTGTCAATATAGACCCTAAAAGAGTGGAATCCATTGAAAAAGTGCTTATCCCATAGTCCAAGAAGTGAACACAGTCCTTATTTGGATAAATCAACTTTGTAGGAAGGTTTGTGTCTAATTATGTAGAGATCACTCTTCCTATTACTTCCATGTTAAATAAACCCAAATCCATCAAGTGGGAGGAGAAGGTTATGCAATATTTCAATGATATCAAATGAGATTTAAAGTCTGCCCTTGTCTTTGCTAGTCTTGATTACACAAGAAAATTCCAAATATTCTCTTTTTACATCATAGAGTATTGTAGTTGTTGTTATATTGCAAATTAATGATGATGGTCATGAGTATCCCATATATTCTTTAGAAAATATATGCAAGGATTTGAACTAAATTATACCATCATTGAAAATCAAGATTTATCCCTTTTGAAAGCTATTAAGATGTTTAGACCTTGCATCCTGAGTTCAATTATTTTTTCATATGTCTCTAATACAATGGTTAAAGACACCTTGGCTTAGATTGAAGCATTAATTAAGAGATGTAGGTGGATTAACAAGTCTTAAGAGTAAGACATCAATATCTAGACCACCAAGTTGGTGAGAGGAATGGGTGTAGCCATGCTCATGGTTGAGACCAATTTGTAATCTGTTAAGGTAAATAATATTTTTTTCAGTGTTGATGATTCTTTGAATAGAATTATCATGTCTTCATGGTATAAATACATTGTTTTTAACTTGAAGATTCTAAATTTTCCCCCTAACTTAGATAAGAATTATAGGAGAACTCTTAAAATTATTTTCCAAAAGTATCTCTTGACTAAAAATAGACTGGCATGGAAAATTCCGGATGGGGTTCTCTTAAGGTATAGGGTAGAGGAAAAAACCATTAATTTAATTGAATACTTTCATAGGGGGTGTGTGGTGGTCATTCTACACCTAAATTCATAGCTCATAAGATTTTGAGAGCTAGTTAGTAGTGGTCATCACTATTCAAGGATGTTGCTTAGAATGTTAGAAAGTGTGAGAAATGTCATCATTTTTCTAGAAGCTTAAAAGATTATAATTATCTTCCCTTATATTCTATAATGATTGAAGGCACATTTAGACAATGGGGAATGGACTTCATTGGTGAGATCATTGTTTTGTTAAGTGATAGACATAGGTGGATACTGGTTATAATTGATTACTTCATGACATGGGTTGAATTGGTCCCTATAAATAAGGCCACACATTAGGTGATTATGGACTTTCTATTGAATCAAATTATTTGTAGAGTCAGTGTGCCTATTAAAGTAATAGATGGTAATGACATGAATTTCAAAGCTAAACCTATGGCTACATTATGCAAAGAATATGGGATCACATTTAATTACACTTCTAATTACAACCCTCAAGGGAATGGGCAAGTAGAATGTAGTAATAAGAACTTGCTTAAAATCATTATATGAAATTTGGAAGATAACAAGAAGTGGGATGAACATATGAAGTTTTCCTTATGGGATGATATGATTACACTTAAGAGAGCTATAGGTAAAATCCCTTTTGAGATTTTTTATAGAGATCAACCTATTTTTACTATGAATTTGTAGTTACCAACCTATTAGTTCATGCAACAGTTAGAAGAAGATGAAGAAATTAACCACTATGAAAGTAGAATGAACTAGATTATTGACCCTAATGAAACTAGAAGGCAAGCTCATGATAGAAACCTCAATTTCAAGGAAAGACTCAAAATGATATTCATTAGGAAGGTCACTCCAATATATTTTTAGGTATGAGATCTTGTTTTACTTTAGAATAACAGACATGAAGATAAAGGTAAACATGGTAAATTTGATGCCTTGTGGATGGGCCCTTATTTCATTGACTTTAAAATTGGGGAACACACCTTCTTGAGAGATTTGTATGGTGATATACTAGAGCTTCTAGTTAATGGTAGACATCTCAAAAAATTCCTTGAATGAGTCTGTATTTGTGTATAATAATGTATAGTGTATAGTTTCATTGTTTGGTTTCCCCTCTATGTTGGCCCTTGTTTGTATAGTTATTTTGGTGTTTTATCATGTGTTTGTTCTCAAATCCTCTTGATATGTTTTTGTCTATGTGCCCTTGTTTTATTGGGTCTTCATGGGAGTTTGTTATGAAATTTATAAATTTTGACTCTATGGCCCAAGGGATTGGCACCTGATCTAGTTTTTTGAGGTTCTTTACACACCCACAAGGGGTGTGCATCCCTAGGTGAGAGCTAGTGTTAGTACCCATATCCAAAATAAATAATCTATGCCCTATTTTTGAGATATGAGTCCCTAAAATAATTCAAATATTTCCCCAAATTCATAAATGTGTACCTAAAACAAAACTCCACTTCCACAATCAAGTCATGAAAATCTCGATCTTGTAATTGCTTTGTGAAAACATTGTGAAAAGTTGGTTTATACTAACATTTAACATTTTTATGTTTTAGTGGCACTGTAGGATCCATGATAAAAATTTATCTATGATGAATAAAAAATGACTAATTGTTTTAAAAATACTAAGTCCAAATACCCCTGTAGTGGGCAAAAGGGCAATGCAAAATTTTTAAAGCAAATCACAAATGTTCATATTTGCATTTTTACAAATTGTATCCAGCCTTCAAAGTTTTGCCATGGAAATATAAGTAAACCATATGGAGGCTATAATACCCATGTGGTACCAAATGGAAGATCAAAGGTTTGTAATGTTTCAAAAAACCATTCCATGGGTTTTCAAATCCATGTGGAGTTAATCTATAAACAAAAGTTTTAAACTCTAAACGATAAAGCAAAGACATGAATGGAAGTAAAGAGTTGATGTGGGGGGTTGGAACATAAATATGTAATGGAGTTTTTAGATTTGAATGAAAGTTTGCAATGTGAAATTACATGTGATTCCATAAAGTCTACAAGAAGGTGTGGGCCCACATGAAAGGGGCTAGATATAACTTCCACAATAAAATACAACTTTGTAATTGAAAATTGTAAATTACATGCCCAATTCCAAAATCTAGTGGAGAAATTAGTTGAAAATATAGGTTTGAAATTTTCAAAGTGAAAATTAAATCTAGAGCTCCCAAACCCATAGCTCAAATTCTAAGAGAAAGTTTCAAAGTGAAATCCAGGATAAAGGCATTCCACATGGAGGTTAGCATAAGAGTTTTTTCAAAGGGGCCACACAAATATTTCTACCCATGCCAAAAGAGTATGATCTATCCACATGGAAGGTCAAATAAAAAATATGGTTTTTAAAAAGGAATTGAAATAGGGCATCAATGTGGAAAGATGTGGGCCTCATATAGAATCTCAATGGAGTTTTCAATGTCAAATACAATTTTGACTCAATTATAAATGACATTTGAAATGTCCACAGAACTTATAAGGCAAAGTGTAACTTTGCTTTAGTTGTAAAATTGTAATTTGCATCTTGATCTCCCAAGACCACAAGAGTGGATGATAAAGATATATATAGAAAAAGCAACTATGAAATGCAAAGTCTCCAATTGAAATTTGTAAATTGAATTTCAGACTCCCAAACCTATCGAGCATAAAGGTCAAAGAAACCATTGAGAATAGAAGGAGCATGTGTCATCATTCTAATTAGAGATGACTTGAAAGAATAAAATTCCAAGTGTAGTTTTTTACCCTCTCTACATTGTCAAATATCAATGTTGATGACTTCATGGTTGAAGAACCTTTAAAAGTTGAGGAACTTTCTACAAACAATGGAACCTGACAAAAATCAAGCTAGAATTGAAGATGTTATTAAACAAAATAACATTGGGGGTCCTTGTCACCACATATCAAGTCATAAAATATATTGTATACTTATTAGTTTCTCTATAGTCTATTTATTTAGAATGATGTTGTTGACTTTATATATTTCTTTGCCTAAACTTAAGCCTCCTTGTAATGGAAAGGTAGTTGATTATGGTCCATCAATAGGAAAAATTGGTGTTTTATTCCTCTCACCTTACATTATTACACTAGGAACTGGTGACATTAATCCTTGTGTATCATCATTTGGGGCTAACCAATATGATGAGACTGATGAGGAAGAAAAAGAGAAAAAAACTCCTTTTTCAACTGATTTTATTTTTCAATAAACATTGGTGCTCTCATAGATTTTAGTGTTCTTGTTTGGATCCAAGTAAATGCTGGCTAGATATTAGGATTTGGAATGCTTGGTATGGCCATGGGTATATAAATCTATAGTTTATTAATAGATACCCCTTTATATTGACATCACAAACCTAGAGGAAGTCCCTTGACTCGAATAACCTAGGTGATAGTTGCATCATTTAGGAAATGGCACAAGTAGGTTCCTAATGATAGGTCTTTACTATATGAATTTCAAGTTAAGGAATTTTTCATTTAAGGAAGTAGGAACCTTGATCATACAAATGCATTCCTAGTCTTTGACAGAGCTATATTAGAGACATACAATGATAAAATGCACTCTAGAGGGAGACACGTAGCCAAAAAGTAATTTTAAGAAGTTGCAAGTTGTAAAATATAGTCTATATCTTTGAGGCTTTTGGAGGAAATTTCAACACAAAAGGAAATATTTCATATTTTTAAACCTAAAATTTACAAGTCAATTTCCACCACCCATTAGTCAATGCAAGAGGAAGGAGTCAAACATATAAAGGTAATAGTGGAAGCTTCCAAGCCAAATGCAACTTTAAAAGTTGAAATTTGTAAATTGCAATTGAAGTTCCCAAGTTCATAATAGAAATTTTGGGAAAAAATACATTAGATTAAAATCTACAAAATTATGAATTACAAATTTATATCAGACCTCTAGATTTCTTCCAACTTACAAATTTGCACTTGGGGTCCAAAATCTTGCCAAGATAAAAAGTGCAAAATTACAAAAGGGTTCTAAAGTCCCACATAAGGCAAAAAGGGAGAGAAATATGCCATTTAGATTTATTGATTTTGGTGAAAACCCTAAAACACAAAATAAGATAAGGAAGCATGGGTAAGTCAACTCAAAAGGTAAAAAGGTAAAACTAAGCTTATTGTTGCATTTTCAAAATTTGATCTCCATGGAAGAAATTTTTTGTAGGGGTTGTGGACCAAGGTGGGCCATTAGAAGGAGATTTTTCAAATATCCATTGATCCTAAATTGCTTCTATAATATATGTATTAATATAATGCAATAATTACAAAAGTATGGGCATTCTTTGGCTTGCACAAGGATGAGGGCAGTTGTCCACAAGATTCTAGCTCAAAAAATGATTAGTTAAAGGCAATGCAAATCAGTTACACATGAAGATAGAGATATTTTTTTTCTCCCAAGGGAATATACTCCCTCAAGCTTAGGTGTAATGAATTTCCATCTAAGAAGATCAAGGGTTTGTTATTAAACTTCATCATGACATGGTCAAGCATTTTTTAGAATGATTTACTTATAAATACATGAGCTTTTGGTATGATCAAGAGCATCTTCCAACTTGAGCATATTCCCAAAATATTTTTGGGTGAGAAATTTGTATAATTAAAGAGCGTCTATCCTCTTTACAAGATTGTTGTTGGTTTTTTTAGGTCTTAGGCTCTTTAACTTCTTGAGATATGTTGCATGTTTTTTTCTTCCATTATTAAGGTGGTTACATTTGTAAAACCATTAAAAAACATTGAGAGCATAATGTAAATGTCTTCCCTATTTCAGAACAAACTCACCATGCTTTTCTCCACATTGACATTCTAAACATACTGTATGTAAGATTTGTTTGTAATATAATGGAAAATAACTATGATTTATGTTGTATCTTGTCAATGAAATGCAATACGATATTATTTATGCTCTATTTATTGGTTATTTAGTTTTATACTTATCAATGAAAGTTGTTTTGGTCATAGATCCATGTTGTAAATTCCTTTCTACATTGTGATTTGGGGATATGTTATTGATAACCATTTAAGGACATTCTGGGTTTATGGATTTGATAGGAGAAAGTGCTTGAATCTCTACTTTCAATTTATGCTTTAGGGTTTTAAGGATCATTTGAATACTTACATTTCATTAACACCAATGAATGCAAAGCATTACTTATAATTTCCTTACCTTGTTTACTAGTCATTTGCATCTTTCAATGAATGATAACATGCTTGTTGAAGGAATTATTATGGTTTGAAATCCACCATGCCACTCTTTAATATACCTAACTCATCCAACCTACCCTACCCTATAAATAATACACCCTATTTACTATTTTGAGTGTTATTTTCCTATAGATGCATCAATATTACAAATCTAAAATGTATCTATGTTTTGGTCTTTAAAGCCTAGCATTGCAATCTTTGATTTGGTCCTTATGATGTCATAAGTTTATTTATAAATTATGGTTGCAATCACATTATTATCTATCTTTAGTATCTTGTGTCTTATTTAGATCATTTATAGAGCCTGTGCGATAACTCTTCCTGAGTGGATTATGTAAGCTTGGTTATGACCTAGTCATATTTAAGTTTGTGTGTGTCAATAATCCCCATGGAGATTAAACTCTAGTATCCCTCTATACAAGAAAGCTAACCCATAGGTCTTCTCACCTTGATTTAGGTAGAACTAGAAGTAACAAGGAGCTAACCATATCCTCTATTAGTGTCTTATAATCATTATATGCATTCAATCCATCCTAATGCTAAAACCTTCCTTGGCTATAGTGACATAATTCTAGGTTCATCATCCATGTTTTCCATACTACCCAAGTGTACAAGGCTGTGAAGTCCCTTACTTAGGGGCTCCTTTTTCTTGTCAAAAGCTCTGATACCACTGTGATGTCCCTTACTTAGGGGCTCCTTTTTCTCATCAAAAGCTCTGATACCACTGTGATATCCCCTTCAAATAGGGAATATAAAAACACAAACAGTTCTGAACAAAGCTACAATCTTGCAGCATAGATTCAAATAAACAATAACCACAATAAATCTCTTAACTGCCAAATCACAAATCTTATTATATGTCCAGATGATTACAATAGATTCCCTCTATCATGCATATATAGGCAAATTTAAATATAGTCTTAAAACCCTGATCTTCTACAAATCTGGAAATGAAAGCTGATTTCTAGGCATCTTGGCCTGCTGTGACGAACACACAGTCACCGGCGTTAGTCGATATACTACCGACATTAGTCTCTATCAGCCCTTTCCTGCTGACATCAGTCTTCAGTCAACCGATGTTGGTCACTAGGGATCTCTACCTGTCGAGGTCAGTATCTGCATGGATCTGTATGAACCTGTATGGACTTCGTAAGGCCACCAACTAAGCACAACTTATCTTTTTTCAATCCCTGATCTGAGAATATATGGCTCTAATACAGAAGATCTCTATCTATATAATTTATTGAATCAAAAGCTAAATAAATAAATACTTGAAATACTGTGATAACTTTTGTGTGAAGTTATCTCTCAAATCTGTAAACCTCTGTGATAACTTCTGTATGAAGCTATCTCTCAATTTGGCAATAAATCAGCTGATATCTCATAGCCTCTGAATCACACACAATGAAGAGTTGACGTTCTCCACTGCAATGGAATCTTGGAACCCTTGGCTCAGTCTTCACAGAAGAATTTTTCAATATCAAAAATCAAAAATCAATCATAAATCAACAATGGCCTCCATGAGTAACCCTTATACCCTCAAAAAGAAGTGCTTGCCCTAATTAGGGTTTCTAATTAAAAATAGGATAAATAATTAATATTTGATTAAATCAATCAAATATTAATATCTCCCTTAATATATGTCGGATCCTCGAACTGACTAAAGCTAGTGAATCAGGGAGTGATTCTGCACATGACCATACCAAAATAAGGGTGCTCTACTGCATGTCAAATATCCTTAAATAATAGGAGCTCAGGCCAAATGTGTCTGAAATAACTTGAATGAAATCCAACTATAGGAATTCTACAAATTGAAGCCAAGCCAATCTCCATCATGACCCTCTATCCATCCTATTAGCCTACGAAGGTCGCATAATAGGGTAATCATCAAGTCTGTCAATGTCCACGAAAAAGGGGACATGACAATCCACCCCTCCAAAAATTGCTTGTCCCCAATCAATCTCAGAACAATGAACCACTTGATCCACTTGGATCCCAAATGTAGTTATGCTCTGCACTGCTGTAAATCAATGCAAGTTCCTACAATATCATCAAAATTAGATCAAAGAGGAACCCATAATCAAACTGGAGAATGAAACTCAACCAAACTCTAAAAGCACAACTGCCATGGTCAAGAACACATGAGAAATAAACTCTCAGAGCATCATAACCCAACTAAAATGGGCAACTCAAACTATCAATTCCATCTACAAAAGATGGTGCCAATCCATCCCATAACTGATCCCTCTGTAAAGGTGGCATGATCAACTATACCACACTATCATCGGTGTGAGAAGAATCAATCTGGAGACTCAACTCCACTGGTATCTCAAACTCATCAAAATCAAGTACTCCTAAATCTTGAACATGTGTGTCTGCCTCAACAACATGCTCCTCATCAGTAGCTACAGAAACATACTCATCACGAATACTCAATGTACTAACCTCTGATATACCTCCACACTCTGAATGCAAGCATCAGACTCATCCTCACTGTCTAACACCTGAGCTAAACTCACCTTTAGACAAAGCTCATCCACAACATCCTCAACTGCTCCTACCTGTGAAGATAATGCAGATAAATCATTACCTGAAGATGTGTTAATGTCTACCTGTACTGGATCAGCATGTCTATCAAATTCATCATTCAAGTTTCTACATGTCATAGGGAAAGTACTATGATCCTTAGGCCTATCAATTAAACTCTTTAACCACATACCGACTCTAGGTGAGACATTTTTCTCTTTTGTCTAGACATACCATAAATCTTCTGCCAAAAGTTTAGAAATTTTATCCTCCTCCTCAAACAAGATTGTGAACATGATAGAGGCATTGATGCTAATACATCACTGGAATGAAACTCATCTAAAATATTTCAAAATATGTTAAACATCCTGTGAATGCCACCAATACAACCTACTAACATCATAATGTTTTCAAATCCATACCTTGCAAATGTTTCAAATAATCTTGCCCTTTTTGAGAAATGAGGGTCTCTAATGTCATCCAACTTTTTGAAGCTTTTTACCATGGCATGAAGTACCTCTCTCATAATCCGATCATCATAAAAATTAAAGCTAGCTATTATCCTCATGATTTCACTAATGCAAGAGAGAGTTGCAAGTCTTACCACCTCATCATGATGTCTCAATAATCGGGGCTTCACCAATGAACCAAATGCTAGAGATAACGTTGTTTACATATCATAAGTATTTGACTGATCAACCTTGCCTAAATAAGTTTCTAACTCCTCCAAGGTTTTTAGAATGTCATCTGCTTGCTAAAACAGATTATCTAACTTCTTCTTTGCATTGTGCATTCTTTCTTCCAAATCTTTGACACCTGTTGAAGCCATACTGATACCCAAACTACCCAATAGGATGGCAAGACATTAGCTCTGATTTACCCAAACTATCCAATAGGATGGCAGGAATTTAGCTCTGATACCACTATGATGTCCCTTACTTAGGGGCTCCTTTTTCCCAAGCAAAAGCTCTGATACCACTGTGATATCCCCTTCAAATAGGGAATATAAAAACACAAATAGTTCTGAACAAAGATACAATCTTGCAGCATAGATTCAAATAAACAATAAGCACAGTAAATCTCTTAACTGATAAATCACAAATCTTATTATACATCCAGATGATTACAATAGATGCCCTCTATCATGCATATACAGGCAAATTTAAATATAGTCTTAAAACCTTGATCTTCTACAAATCTAGAAATGAAAGCTAATTTTTGGGCGTCTCAGCCTGCTGTGACGAACACACAGTCACCGGCATCGGTCGATATACCGTCGATGTCGGTCTCTATCGGCCCTTTCCTACCGACATCGGTCTTCAATCGATCGATGTCGGTCACTAGGGATCTCTGCCTACCGAGGTCGGTATCTGCGTGGATCTGTACGGACTTGTATGGACTTTGTATGGCCGCCAATTAAGCACAACTTGTCTATTTTCAACCCCTGATCTAGAGAATATATGGCTCTAATATAGAAGATCTCTATCTGTATAATTTATTGAATCAAAATATAAATAAAGAAATACCTAAAATACTGTGATAACTTCTGTGTGAAGTTATCTCTCAAATCTATAAACCTTTGTAATAACTTCTATATAAAGTTATCTCTCAATTTGGCAATAAATCAGTTGATATCTCACAGCCTCTGAATCACACACAATGAAGAGTTGACATTCTCCACTGCAATGGAATCCTAAAACCCTTGGCTCAGTCTTCACAGAAGAATTCTTCAATATCAAAAATCAATAATCAATCATAATTCAACAATGGCCTCCATGAGAAACCCTTATACTCTCAAAAAGAAGTGCTTTCCCTAATTAGGGTTTTCTTAAATTAGAATTAGGGTTTCTAATTAAAATAGGATAAATAATTAATATTTGATTAAATCAATCAAATATTAATATCTCCCTTAATATATATCAGATCCTCGAACCGACTGAAGTTGGTGAATCAGGGAGTGATTCTGCACATGACCATACCAAAATAAGGGCACTCCGTTGCATGTCAAATATCTTTAAATAATAGGAGCTCAAGCCAAATGTGTCTAAAATAACCTAAATGAAAGCCAACTATAGGAATTCTTCAAATTGAAGCCAAGCCAATCTCCATCATGACCCTCTATCCATCCTATTAGCCTACGAAGGTCGCATAATAGGCTAATCATCAAGTTTGTCAATGTCCACAAAACCACTATGATGTCCCTTACTTAGGGGCTCCTTTTTCCCAAGCAAAAGCTCTGATACCACTGTGATATCCCCTTCAAATAAGGAATATAAAAACATAAACAGTTCTGAACAAAGATACAATCTTGCAGCATAGATTCAAATAAACAATAACCATAGTAAATCTCTTAACTACCAAATCACAAATCTTTTTATACATCCAGATGATTACAATAGATGTCCCCTATCATGCATATATAGGCAAATTTAAATATAGTCTTAAAACCCTGATCTTCTACAAATCTAGAAATGAAAGCTGATTTTTGGGCGTCTCAGCCTACTGTGATGAACACACAGTCACTGGCATCGGTTGATATACTACCGACATCGGTCTCTATCGGCCCTTTCCTGTCGACATCGGTCTTCAGTCAGCCGATGTCGGTAACTAGGGATCTCTGCCTACCGAGGTCAATATCTACATGGATCTATACGGACTTGTATAGACTTCGTACGGCCGCCAATTAAGCACAACCTGTCTATTTTCAACCCCTGATCTGAGAATATATGGCTCTAATACAAAAGATATCTATCTATATAATTTATTAAATCAAAAGCTAAATAAAGAAATACCTAAAATACTATGATAACTTTTGTGTGAAGTTATCTCTCAAATCTGTAAACCTCTGTGATAACTTCTGTATGAAGCTATCTCTCAATTTGGTAATAAATTAGCTGATATCTCACAGCCTCTGAATCTTACACAATGAAGAGTTGATGTTCTCCATTGCAATGGAATCTTAAAACCCTTGGCTTAGTCTTCACAGAAGAATTCTTCAATATCAAAAATCAATAATCAATCATAATTCAACAATGGCCTCCATGAGAAACCCTTATACCCTCAAAAATAAGTGCTTGCCCTAATTAGGGTTTTCTTAAATTAGAATTAGGGTTTCTAATTAAAAATAGGCTAAATAATTAATATTTGATTAAATCAATCAAATATTAATATCTCCCTTAATATATATCGGATCCTCGAACCAACTGAAGCTAGTGAATCAGGGAGTGATTTTGCACATGACCATACCAAAATAAGGGCACTCCGCTGCATGTCAAATATCCTTAAATAATAGGAGCTCAGGCCAAATGTGTCTAAAATAACCTGAATGAAAGCCAACTATAGGAATTCTTCAAATCGAAGCCAAGCCAATCTCCATCATGACCCTCTATCCATCCTATTAGCCTATGAAGGTCGCATAATAGGCTAATCATCAAGTCTGTCAATGTCCACGAAAAATGGGACATGACAAAGGCTGAGTGTAAGTCTTCTACAACTAAGAACCAATAGGTTGAAAGAGATTGAAATGATGATTTTATTGGGCAAATTTATGTATTTTCAACTATATATATATATATATATATATATATATATATATATATATATATATATATATATATATATATATATAAAATTTCTCATTGTCTAATCAAATTGCATCAATTATAAACATTATACATTTAAACTCTAGTCTCTAAAAAAGCAAAAGCTAATAATGACAGTGAATAAATTATACTTTCACCTATGATCCCTTCTACTTTTTGGTGATACATGGTCACCATGAGCTATACTAAGCTTATATACTCAAGAGAGGCCATATGATAGTTGACTCAACTCCTAAGATACCATCTTTTATCAGATTTGGGGCTAATGTGAAATGCCTCAGGCCCCCAATCTTGTTAGTCATGATAATGACCAGATCACACAATCTCAATGTTAATATTTTCCTAGGGTGTTAAACCTATGGAACCTGAGACCAACTACATGGGGATAGAGGAAGGAGGACTGGTGCTAGGATATCTATATTGACAAGTGGTTAGTTTGGAAACCAATCATTTATGACCACATGGACCTAATAATAGAGCATGGGTATTAGTTTGAGAAATGGTAGGGTGTAGGGTGGTAGATTTCTAGCAATCCATGGAGTGACACATATTCCTAGGTATCAGTCTAGGGTCTTGATCATGAAAAAACTTAGGACACCCTAGTATAAATCTCAAAATGTCACATTACATGGTTAAATGTCTATAAAATTAGGTCCTAGAGTGCTATTGGAGGATGCCATGTGTTAAGGTGACATTTAGGCCCTGAGGTGAAAAAATACTTGATAGGTGGCAGTTGTAGTTGTGAGCCAAAAATTTAGTGGATGACGACTAGGTAGATTAGTTAGCATGGGGAATATTTAGTTGAGTAGAGTGAGGCTAAACCAATAAGGTAATACCATATATACCACTTGTAAGGTTGTCACATCACTATTAGGTCTAAACAATTTCAAGAATAGATTGGTCTTTCAAGACCAATAATCTTAATGAGCCCTTTTGTTCTTAAAGCACTTTCTTCATTTAAATATTATATAATATAATGTATAATTTAATAATATATATTTATATAATATATTAGATAATACATGTATTATAATATAACATTATATAACATTTTATAATATAATATAATATAATATAATATAATATAATATAATATAATATGATATGATATGATATGATATGATATGATAATTATATTTATTTATATGTATTAATCTTTAAATATTTCATCACTTTCCTTCTCATTAAGAATGTATTTGGATGTTAAAATAGGTTCGTTTAAAGTAATTGTGGGGGCAGACCAATTGGGGTCTGAGTCACCATGTAATGCTTTAGTCTATGATGGATTGAATTCTTATTGAAAAGAGATAGAATATTCACACAAATATTATGTAATATATAGCATACATATATATAGTATTATATTATAGATGATATTATATGATATATATACTGTAATATTTTTATATATTAAAAAAAAATTATTTAATATATATGAATATGATATATATTATATTATATAATATATTATAGTAACTTGTATAGTAATATATAATATATTAGTACATTGTATTATAAAAACTGAAATTGTAATGAGAAAACCATTTTGTTTTGGGTAGAGTAGGTTGCCACCTATCCCTTTGTTAATTTACAAAATTTAGCTTTAAAAACTTCAATTAACAGTGCATTAGACTTATAACCATAACATTCCATGAAACCATTTCTACATATTATAGTTTCTTAAATGACTTTGGTGCCTTGAGAAACCTTTTTGTCCATATCCTAGAGGAATAACATTTCAAGAAACCTCTTTTGTTTCAGTCATTACGTGAAATATTTTACAGGTTTTGTCTATGCTTCCAAATTTTTCTTGGTGGTGCAAACAAATCTATGCATGGTTAAGACACCTATTGTTATATTGTCCACATGATTCTTCATTTTACCATGTTGATTTATAAGTTAGTGGCTCTTCTATTAAAGACAGTAGATACATCTTTGTCATGTTCCATTATATTATTTGACTATCATGTCAATTTACATAGATTTTAATTTATTTAAAATATTTTATTTTAAATCATGGCATAGTTCATAGTAGAAGAAGAAAATATTAAAATTATATATTATATTTATTTATTTTTCAAAAAATTGCATTTTACATTTGACATTTTTTAAAAATATGTATACAAAAATGAATTGTATTTTAAGAAAATGAATTTGTTACTTTGTCAAAATTTTAGTTGTATTTAATATAGTGAAATTGACTCATAAGTTTGAATATAAATAGTGAAATAAATATATATTTTACCCATTCAATAAAATATATTCACTTCTAATATGGAAGAATAACCACTTAAAACAAATTTAGGATTTACAGTTTAAAATTCTTTTCCATTTTCATTTTTATTTTAATAAATTTATGTATCTCATCTTATTATATGTTCGTATAAATAAATATAAATTTAATATTTTAATTTAAATGTAAATTAACATAAAAAATTTATAATAGTTACATTTTAAAAATTATTTTGCATCATAAGAATTTGATAAAACAAATAGAAAAAAATAAATATTCATACAAAGGATATCTATATAGAATTTTAAAATATAAATAAGATGTAAACATATTTATATAAAATTGTTTATGTAATTTGATGGAAATTGAAAATGAAAAGCTAAGATGACCTATAAACTAAAATTATAAAGGCAACACAATCTTATTTTGAGTAATTTGGTATTGCTAAATTGAACACCTTAAAAAAGACTACAAAGATCTTTCAATATTTAAATGGCATAATGACTTCCCTTATCACTAATACCTATTATACTAAATATATTGCTTACAAATAATTAGCCTAACCCCTTACCACTACTAGTAAATGAATCATCATAGAAAAATAATAATCAAATATTATAAATTTTGATCATAAATCTCTAAACAAATACTTGTTTGCCTAGACCCCAGCTCCCATGATGCCAACACAAATTAATCATGGTCAAGACCCATAAGACTTAAGCAAACTCAGCTATTTATCAAACATACCCATTCTTGGATTTGATAGTTTTGACATTTAATATGCCCATCAAATTTATTCGTATGTTTTGCTTATGTTTTTAGGTCTATGCACCAGTCTTTCAACTAAGACCTAATTGTCTATGATCATGCCATGTGGGCCTTTAGGGATTGAGACCATTTTAGACTAAGGCTTTAGTTTTGTTTCAATGGATTTCTATGGGGGAAACACTTGTCAATATTTTATCAATATAATAGATATCTATATATTTTTCATGTAAATTATAAATTTCATATTGTATCAGCCCATATAAAAATATAATAGATATCTATTTATAGGATTAAATAACCTAACATTGACAATAATTAATTTTAGACCCATAAATTTTAAATTATATTAACCTCCAAAAAAGTATGTGTATTAAAGAAAATCCTTTAAAAAATGGTGTCATTATCAATGTTAGAGGCAACGTAGCTACCACCCTCATGGAGATGAGGAAAAGAAGGATATTCTTTCTTGTGCATAAGATATGACATTAAAATTTGAAACATAGTTGTTAGCTATGTGCTAAAACCTCTATATGTGTATAGGTTTTATTTTTAATATAATTTCACATAGGAGAAAGATAACATGCTATGAAATATGACATATATTTAAATTGATAGAAAACATGATCTATACATGTGTTTATGTCCTTTTTGAATTCATTCTAAATTAAAAGGAACAATCATACAAATGAAATTATTAGACTTTGAAAAGAAAGTGATTAATTTATTCTATCATTATGATCATGATTGAATGAAATACAAATCAGAAGATATATGGATCTAAAATCTAAGTTTTGGAAATGTAACCTCTAGGGTTAGGGCTTTGAATTAAGGTTGCTTTGTAAAAGTTTAAATTACATTAATTAAATGAAACCATAAAGTGGAATTGATTAAATGAGCTATATTATGCCCAAAAAAAATAAATAGAAGTTTGTAAACCTAATTTAGTGCACAAAAATTGAGAGAAGGTAAATCCTATTTAAAACTAGGATTGTAATAAATATTTAAAGTAAGTCAAGTTCACCAAATGTTTTAAACTTTTAGGGTTTAACTAGTGTAAATTTTAAATTGGATTAAAGGGTTGATTAGTCTAAATAAGTGAAATAATATGAAATAAATAACCACTAATTTTTTTTATAGATTTTGACTTTATTTGACTTTATAAAAATAGTAATAAATATGTGCAAATAAAGACTTATTTGTAGAACACCTAATGTAAAATATTATCTCTAAGTGTTGTCAATAGGATCCCTATGTCATATCCTCTCTTATAAAGGAACACCATCTAACTCTAGTGTCCTAAAAATGGTGCTAATGTCCTATGTGCAAGACTGTTCCTAAATTTTGGGTACACCTATGCCTGTGTCTCTAAGATTTGTTACTATATGCATGAAGTCTAAAACTATGTATTGTACCTGTAACAATTGATTTATGATGTTAACCCTAATCCTCCTTTCAATAAAGGCATGAGCTAAAAATGTGTGTTCATAATTAGGATGGTTAGACATACTCAACACCCCATTATGAAGAGAGTTTATTACATACCAATTCTCCAAGGAGGGATCAATCATGATGTAGTTCTCCCCATCTAAGTGCTGGTATGAATTTAAGTGATGCTAGAATTATAGTGGTTTTTAATGCCTTGAATGTGCTTGAGATTATAAATATTGAAAATCTAGGCTTATTACAGTGATACATGGTATTATGCAGAAGTAGGGTAGAATAGGGATTAATAAACTTTATTTTACTCAACTTTTTTTGTGTTTGAATAGGTCTTGTGCATCTATTTTCCATCTAGTGGGTAGTGGTATAAAAGTCATGTATTTATAGTGTTTTATAACTTGTGTCGATAATAAAATGTGCTTAGGCCAGCCTTAAGAGGTTTTAAATTTTTAAATTATATATATTCAAGAGAGTTAGTGTAATGGACATTAACACCATGTTGGGGACACTAGTGTCATGTGGCTCTAATGTCTTTAATGTGGTACTAATGTCCAACTGGTAGGTTGTTGGGAATGAAGGACTAGGATCTTATAATAAAGTTTTGAGACTATGTTTTAGCTAACCATGGATGCTTGTAGTTTGGATAAAGATTAAAAATTTATGATAACAGGGTTTATGATAGGTCTTGGGCTAAGCTAGGAGTAGGTTGTCCCAAGTAAAACTCATATACCATTTTTAGGTGATTACAATAAGAAATTTAAAACATTTTGAAGAAAAATAAAGTTAATATTATACAATCAACATATAAATACAAGTGAATAAATAAATGAAAGAATAGTAAATCTGCTACTTGATAAAAAAATTGTAATATTAAATTACCACTTTGTTGGGATTGTTTTTAAAAAAAAGTACATTCATTAAAATATAAACTTAAAATTTATAAGGTTAGAAATATAAATATATGATATTAAATTATAATTTGTATTAGCATATTAAGTTTAAAAAAAACATAAACAAAAAAATAAATAAACAAATCAATCATGAGTCATTGTTGAGATTAAAAAATTATATTTAACATGAATCATTGTTGAGATAAATAATTATCAAATTAAGCTTAAGAATTTTTTTAAATGCATATTTATGAATATTGAAAGAGAAATCAAAATAAATTTCTTTCATTTAGTTGAAATAACCCCTCATACCATTATATGCATTTATCCTTTATGTTTAGTTATGCATCAAATTTATTTACCATTAATTTCACACCATCGTGCCTAGTTGTGATTGAAAATGAAAACTATGATCTATTTTCACATTTTTTTAGTCCAAGTTTTTAGTCAACTTTCAAAGTTAAATCCACTTCAAAGAAAATACGAAATATAGGTAGATTCAGGATAATGGGGGACAAAAGGGGGGTATAAAGCGACACTTTTTTTTTGAAAACAATAATAGTTGAACTTGGAGAGAATGTTAGAGACATTTCAAAAAGGAATTCGATAATGACATAAACACATGAATTGTGTTATTTTGAATATAGTTTAGAAATATATAATTCTTTCCAATACTTAGATGATAAAAGTGTGCAAAATTGATACATTTATGAGAATAGGTTGGTCATAAGAAGAGTGCATGTATACAAACACACTATTTTTAAGTAAACGATTGATGTTTTGTATGAAATTTCATATATAGATAGGTGAAATGGAAAATATTGTTGATAATATTTTTTTTATTAATTTTTATTATATATATAATTTTTAAATAAGTTTACAAGTCAAGATAGCTAGAAAATTGAAACTGCAAGTGTACGAACACAACTTTTTGACCTTAAGTTCATGAAAATCAATTTTTTTTAAAGCATAGTTGACAATGTGTAGATTGTTGAGATATTAGTTTTATAAGCATTTGATTAATATTCAAAAATTTATAAGGTAATTTGTGATGAAATGTATTAGACTATAACAAGGCATGTTATATAGAAATTAAATAATAATTATAAATAATATTCTAACATTAAAAATATTATATATCTGAAAACTAAGATTTTCAATATGCAAACCCATATATATATATATATATATATATATATATATATATATATATATATATATATATATATATATATATATATATATATATATATATATATATATATATATATATATATATAAAATAAAATCTTCTTGATCAAATGTGTTGATAAAAAGGAAAAAAACCCTAAATTTATTATAAATTCCCTTGGCTAGTCCATGATAAATTTTGGATAGGTTTGGGGCCCCCAGGCCTAAAAATAAGGAAAAATTAGAGGGAAAGAAAGAAAAAATTGTAAATATGAAAAGGGCATACACCCTTTGCACAACTAATGTGGGCTAATAGATGCATTTGCCCATTAGTCCATGGATCCCAAAGGGAATGTGTGCTTTTGAAACGCACACACCCTTTATGATTCATAAATTCATTTTTCATTTCCCACAAAAATGAGTAATTTTTTTGTAATTTCAAAATTAAAAATTTGTTTTTCTACTATAACTATGTGAATTTGGTGAATCTTTCATTTATTTTATTTGAATCACTAAGAATTCTTCAAGTTTAAATCTATAATTATCTTATTTTGGTAAAGATAAATAATGGGGTTCAAAATTCATTGTAAAAGACCAATCAAAGAGATAACAAATGAGGAAATTGAAGAGAGAAGAGAAAAAAAATAAAAAGACAAGTAGATAGGGGAACATCCATAAGGGATTTTAGGCAAGGTGAAGCTTCTTCTTTTACACCATGTAATATTTCTAGTGAAAATAAAATGCCTAATTCTATAGAATCTAGTTTACATATGTCTTCAAATGAGATAAGAGAACCAAGGTAATCTTTGTTGTAAGATGAAATTTAAAATGTAGAGCATGTAAATTATGAATTTTTAATGAATGATGAAACATATGGAAAAACATAATATAATGAAACATCCATTCATAATGAGATTTTTTACTATGATTATAATCAACATCAAATAATGACCCTAAATCATGTGTCTCCTAATGAAGAGGAATTTAATTCACCTATAGGGTCTAATTTAGATAGTCAACCCTCTAATGTCCCTATTATGGTTGAAGTGTTAACACCACCTAATTTAATATAAAATATAGATGTTGCACCCAAACCTCCAAGGATAATAAGATGAACACCAAAGTATATGGTTGAAATAGATGTAAAAATAATAGAATGTATAAAAAGTAAAATGTCAAAAATAATAGTTCAGCATCATGCTCAACATGTATAGAACCATGTATCTAAGAATAAAATCCATACAAAATGATGTCAACTATTTGTTCAATTAATGAAAATGCAAAAAATGCACCTTGTGATACATAATTTGGGGTTAAGAACATTAAACATGGAGGGAAAAAATAGTACAATAGTAAAGAATCTATTTAATGCATTTAAGGCAATAGGCAATAAACTCATAATAAAGATAGTAATGTGGCAAGATGAGTAATAATGGAATCTATAGTAAGTCAACATCTAAATATTGAATTCTTAGTGAAAAAATTAAATCCTTTAATTTAAATAGAAAAACTCTAATAAATGAAAAAAAAGAAGAAAAATACTTGATGACCCTTCACTTATAGATTATTGGGTGTTTCGTGGTAGACTCCCACAAAAAGATAAGGTATTGGTTGAAGGAATAAAATAATTTATTGAAATTTTTTGTCACGATAACACAAGGGTTTCATCTAATGTAAAAGATATTTTTAAAATAAGAAGACTCAAAAAATTGTGAGCCACATGCAAAACAAAATTGAGACATGACACAAACATAATTTTATAAAAATTTTATTGAAAAATTTAATGGCCAATTGATAATTAGCCAAAGGTTATTTAAGATGTGCAAGATTTTCTATGTTAAAATCAACCAAACATGCACCACATGTTGTTGTATGGTACTTGTTGAATTTTCTATTCATTTTGATGTTTTTCATCATATACATTGTACTTTACATACTAATGATATTTTTTAGGAATGTATGGTGTCTTCCCCACCTAAAACATCAAGAGAATTAGTCCAAGGTATTTTTTTCAAAGACCTAAGGGATAGTTTTTTTTCCCCAGATAATGTTTAGATATAACATGTAACAGTTGTGGTGATTTGTCAAATGTGATGAGTTATTTACATGAAGATATTTCACATGAATTTGTAAAGCAACTAGTTGATTATAAGAAGTACAAATCTATGAAGTATGTGTTAAAATATGGAAAAGAGTCATCAAAATGTGAAATGGTTATGACCAAAGTTTCTATATGTGATTTCATGTTTGAATTCAAAAACAACATTATCTACCAATATGCAAGACACACACACAAATCAAAATGGTTAGATAATCAATTAAAAGCATGCAAGGGAAACTTCCCAATTGACACCATTATTTTGGTTGTGGATTTTATTAAGAACTACACATTATAACCACATAATAAGGTTCAATCCCAATATTATAATTCAATTCAAGTTGGAAGTTTTGTTCATATTACGTTTAGATATGCACTTGCTAACACATATGATAATAGAAAGATTTTGAGATAGTACCATTTTTATATGAGAGATGATAGACTGCATTCTTCAAAATTTGTCTAGGTTTGTTTTGAGATATTTTATATTAAAATGAATGTAAGATAAATCATGTTTTATACCCGCTAAATTTGGTCAAAAAATTATATAGGGTAGTTTAAGAATTCTTGAATGTTTTACTAGTTAAGCATAATGCATAAGTAGAATGGAATTCTACATTTTTGGAGCTTCCTTGAGGCTGGGCATGGAAAAGGGAAACATTATGGTGCTGGCGCATGTGTAAAAAGAGCCCTTAAAAGAGAGCATGAAAAGACCAAGGATGGTGCTAATTTAATCGATGAAGTAAGTATTATGACTTGGAGTAATGATTTTTTTTATCATGGATCAGATAAACATTCTCATGTATGAATATTCTTTTGGTTAATAGAGGAACAACATAAGGCAATGTATGAAGATTGCATTATAATACCCAGATTGAGTGTTTTCCACTCCATTCAAAGTTCAAGTTCATGTACTATTTATAATAAAGATATGGAATGTTTTTGTTCATCATATATGTAATTTAATTATAATGACTTTGAGTCAAAAGAATGGGTTGACGAGTGGTATTATAAACCCATACCACCTGTAGAGAGTAGCCATTAATTCCAATAATTGATAGATCATGAAATGACATTATTAGTTGACTTTGACCACATCTCATATCTTGTGAAATTAGGTATAATTTATTCTTTAATTAAATATAAAACATTATATAGTGGTGATATTTTTATTTTTTCCTAGATGTAATTACAATTTGATTATAATTTAAATGAAGTGCATGTTTTTTCAATCATTTCACCTAAAAATAATGATGAGGGAATAGATTACTACTTGTGTCATTGTGTAGAGGTCAAAAAAAATTAACCACAAATGTTATGGATGGATAATAACTAATTTATCCCACTAGATCCATAGTGGTTACTGGAACTTGGCTTTGTAGGTACTATCATAAAAAAATAAAATAATTATTATTTGAAGACTTTGAAACACATAAGATGGTGATTCATTATTTAAACCCTTTTATTCTTAAAAATATTCAAATGGTCAAATATCATATAAATCCTCATAATAGAACTTTTTGGAAAGTGTGTGAATTGACCATGAAGCGATTCTTAAAACACTTTCAAACAAAGTTGATCCTAAAGGTACATTAGATTGAATTAGTAAGTTTATCTAGTGTTTCAAATTAATATACTAAAGTTATTTGATTTAATATATTTTAATTTTCAACTATTTTATGATTATGTGTTTATTTATGTTTAAATTTTTTACTAATAATTTAAATGTAGGTTAGTGGTACTATATGAGCTTCCACATTCATGTGGTTGGTGTCATGAGTAGATAAGATTATCTTATTGAAACAAAGAGATGCCAAAATAATTTATATTAATTTCGTCTACCTTAAGAAAATCCTTTTTCACCTTCTCTTTATTCATCCTTTCAAGAAAACACAAAAAATATTCTTATTTATGCTCTCTTAGAATACTCATCCTTGCATATGTGAGATCTAAAAAATTATCTCTATCCCTCATGGTTCTCATACAACATGCGATGGAAGTTTGCTCATTTTGCACAATTGAAGACAAGTGAATTATCTTAAGGGATGACTCTGATCAACTAAAACTTTTTCTCCCAACATTCAATTGACACTATATATTTGTTTTTTTAGCCTAAAAATGCCTATATCAACAAGTATGCATATATGGTTCATCGATTAGGTTGATGAGTCAAGATATATGACCCTTAGTGACCAAATTTTAGCATGTTCTGATAGATTTGGATTTGAGAGAAACCTCATTGCCACATCTTGTCCATCATAATTTAGATAAAATACTCTCAATATTTCTTATAGGAATCATCCTTTCATGTGTATGAGTTAATGATTTGTATCTAGTCCTCATAGTTCTTGTGCAACATGCAATGGACATTTGCTCATTTTACACATTCAAAGATGAGTGAATTTTCTTAAGGGATGCCTTCAATCAACTACAAATTTCACTCCCAAATGTAAAATGATATTTAAAAATGTTTTTTGTAGCATAAAAATTCCTATCTCTATGTTTACACATAAATGGTTCATCGATTGGGTTGACAAGTCAAATTCTATGACCCTAGCTGACCAAATTTTGGCATGTTCTTAGATATTTGGCTGTGAGAGAAACCTTATTGATTAATCTCAATGATCACAAGTTATATAAAATCTTCCCAATATTTCTTATAGGGTTTGTCCCTACATGTGTAGAATTTGATGATTCATCTCTATCCCTCATGATTCTCGTGTAACGTGCAACAAAAGTTTGCTCATTTTGCACATTTAGGGATGAATGAATTTTATTAAGGGATGACTCCAATCAGCTACAACTTTCACTTATATGGGTTTACCAAGACCAAAATAATTTATTCTAGCCTAAAAATGCCTATCCCATCATGTTCATGTAGATGGTTCATCAATTGGGTTAATGAGTCATATTCTACGACCCACGTTGGCCAACTTTTAGCATGTTCTAAGAGATTTAGATATGAGAAAAAACTAATTTATACATATTTTCCATCATGAATTACATAAAATACTCATGGTATTTATTATATTATGTATCCTTTCATGTATAGGAGTTGATGGTTCTTATCTATCCCTCACGGTTCTCATGCAAAATATGACAAAATTTCACTCATTTTGCACATTCGAGAATGAGTGAATTATCTTAAGAGTTTCCTCTAATAAACTAAGTCTTTCACTCCTAGGGGTATACTGAGTTTTGACAAAGGTGATTCTATCCTAAGCATACCTATCATGATGTGCCCACATAGATGGTTCATCGATTAGGCTGATGAGTTATATTCTACAACCCTTACTAACCAACTTTTGGCATGTTCTCAGAGATTTGGCTGTGATATAAAACTTATTTCTACATCTCATCCATCATGAGTTAGATAAAATACTCTTTGTATTTTTTAGAGGACTCACCCTTGCACATGTAATATTTGACGGTTTGTCTCTAACCATCATGGTTCTAGTACAACACATGATAGAAGTTCATTCATTTTGTACATTCAAGGATGAGTGAATTCTCTTAATGGATTCCTCCAAACAACTAAAAATTTAACTCTTGATGGTCTATCAAGACTAGACAAAGGTGATTCTCACCTAATAATTCTTATCCTGATGTGTCTACATAGACTGTTCATCGATTGGGTTGACAAGTTAGATTTTATGGCCCTTGCTAACCAACTTTTGGCATGTTCTAAGAGAGATAAACCTCATTGACACATCTTTTCCATCATGATTTAGATAAAATAATACTATTATTTATTATAGGACTCATTATTACATGTGTAAGAGCTAATGGTTTATCTCAATCCCTTACAATTCTTGTGAAATGCATTATAGAAGTTTGCTCATTTTGCACATTCAGGGATGAGTGAATTATCTTAAGGGATACCTCTGATCAACTACAACTTTCATTCTTGGGGGTCAATCAAGACTAGACAAAGGTTTATCTATCCTAAAAATTCCCATCCTAATGTGTTCATGTAGATGGTTTGTCGATTATGTTGATGAGTCAAATTTTATGACCCCCACTAACCAAGTTTTACCCCATTCTAAGAGATTTGGCCCCAAGAGAAACCTTATTT
Organism: Torreya grandis; assembly: GCA_037957365.1. Classification (NCBI taxonomy): domain Eukaryota; kingdom Viridiplantae; phylum Streptophyta; class Pinopsida; order Cupressales; family Taxaceae; genus Torreya; species Torreya grandis. The sequence goes on from JARHVA010005485.1 coordinate 136,332, forward strand.
ATGCATCTTATCTATCACAAGTTAGATAAAATCCTCTTGGTATTGATTATATAACTCATCCCTACATGTTTTATGTGTTGATGATTTGTGTCTAGCCCTCATGGTTTTCCTACAATGCATGATGGAATTTTACTCATTTTACATACTCGAGGACCACTGAATTCTCTTTAGGGATGCATTCAATCAACTAAAAATTTCACACCTAGAGATAGACCAAGACTATAAAAAAGTTTTTTATATCCTAATAAATCCCATCCATACATGTTTATGTATATGGTTCATCGATTGGGATGACGAGTCAGATTCTACTACCCTACTGACCAACTTTTACCCCATTCTAAGAGATTTGGCTATGAGAGAAACCTCATTTCTACATATCATCCATCATGAGTTAGATAATATCCTCAAAATATTTCTTATATTAATCATACTTTCATGTGTAGGATTTAATTATTCATCTCTATCACTCACGGTTCTTGTGCAATGCATGACCAAAGTTCACTCATTTTACACACTCAAGTACAAGTGAATTCTCTTCATGGGTACCTTTTACCAATGATAAATTTAATTTTCAAGGCCTAACTAAGACTATAAATATCATTCTAGCTTAAAAACACACTTCCAAACGTGTTCACATAGATGGTTTGTTGATTGGGATGACAAGTAAGATTCTACAGCCCTTGTTAACCAACTTTTACCCTGTTCTGATAGATTTGGCCATGAGAGAAACCTCATTTCTACATATCATCCATTAAAATTTAGATAAAATAATTCTAATGTTTATTACATGACTCATCCTTGAATTTTATGATCTAACGGTTCATCTCTATCCCTCACGATTCTCGTGTAATGTACGACTGAAGTTTACTCATTTTGCACACTCAAAGATGAGTGAATTATCTTTAGGGATACCTCTGACCAACTACAAATTTTTATTTTAGGGCCTAATTGAGATTGTAAAATTTTTTATATAGCTTAAAAATACCCATCTAGATGTTTTTGCATAGATGGTTTATCGATTAGGCTGATGAATCAGATTCTACGGCCCGTACTGACCAACTTTTAGCCCATTCTTAGAGATTTGGCTATGAAAAAAACATCATTGTTGTATCTCATCCATATTGAGTTATATGAAATCCTCTTAGGATTTATTAGAGGACTCATCCCTACATGTGTAGGAGTTTATGGTTTGTTTTTATCCCTCACATTTTTTTTGTAACATATAACCAAAGTTTGCTCATTTTATACACTTAGGGATGAGTAAATTCTCTTAAAGGATGCCTTCAATCAACTACAAATTTAACTCCTATGGCCTGACTAAGACTGAAAAATGGTATTTTTGGCCTAAAAATTCCCATCCCATCTATATGTGTCCACACAGATGGTTCATCGATTGGGATCCTCTGACCAATCAAGTATGTGTAAGAGATACCCTATTTTTTGTGTTTCTTTGACAATGAGGAGAGAGATTGGTTTATAAACTTCAAAATTGAGTCTATAAAATCCAAATTAAGGTTTAAACACCTCTAATTAATTTTCACTAACCTTATAAAAGGATCATTTATAATAGTAAAACTATATCTTGAGTTTTGAACTACTAGAGGGTAATTAGGCATAATAGACAAAACATGATTTTATGCATTTTTGGGTAAAATATTAGAAGTGTAAAGCCAAACCTTTATCTAAGAATTGATAATTCATAAAAAAACTAAATACATATGTCTAAGGTTTCTTGAAGTGTTAATTCAATATATAATGGGTTTTGGCATGTTAGAGCAACATTAATACTAGTAAGTCTAGGAGAGGTTTTTGATAAAATTATTTGTAGCAAGTTCTCTAAGGTGTTGCAAAAGGTAAGTCACCTACAAAAGTTTGTGATAAAGTATTTTAGATTGATATATACCCCTATTTCCAAATATTTATTATTTTGATCCTTTTGAGGCATTTAGGGTTAATTATCTTGTAGAGAGCTTTGAATCTTTTGAGTTCAAATAAATAAAACCAATAGATGGATTGGTTTTCCATATTAAGATAAAGGTTGAATATTTATTTAATGACCATAATAATATAACCTCAATTGTTATATAGTAGTCAAGGAATATGCAAGTTGCTTAATTCTCTTCATTTGTGTCTATATTCTTGCCTTGCCATTATTGTAATTTTATGGATATTCTATAGAGGGCTATCAATGTTGATATTAACCCATGTATAAGTAGGCCATAGTGATTGTATGAACACATATAATTTTATTTATTTTTGTATGGACAAGTAGGAGCTAAAGACATACACAAGTGCATCATAGGACCTCCTAACACTTATGAACAAGTACAATCTATAATATTTACATGTCCATGAAATTGATCCCAAGTCCACTTAAATTTCTTTATTATTTATTATTTTGGTGAATTATTTTACACCTTATATTTGGTTTAAGAGGTCATCAATGCTTAAAAGTGGACAATGATTCTTCACCATGATTTTATTGAGTGAGTGATAGTCAATGAATAGATTATATGAACCATTATTCTTGGGTGTGAGGGATATTAGACTCTTGTAATGAGAAGACCCGAGTCTTATCTTGCCTTGATCAAGGAGCTCCTATATTTAACACTAGGATTAATCATTCTCCCAAATTTATTTATGATAAAAAGGGTTTTTTGTAAATGGAACAAATATATGTGGTGTTTTATTACATAGTGAATTGGAAGAAATTCAAGCTCTAAGAAGAATCCATTATGTAGCTCCAATAACTTGTCAAGTTTTTGTTATTGGGACATTGATTTCATTAATCACACTAAAAATCTTACTTTATTTCCTACACAGGTGTCTTAAGAGAAAACATGAGCAACATAAAACTATGCACATGCATGATTAGTTTATGACATTTTTTAGAAGAGACCAACGTGACTTTGTTAGTGGAGTTGACTATAAGAGGTTGAAGAAGCAATATTTTGTGTGTACATCACAATTGTTTTGTTTCACTTGATCTATAAAATCTCTATCGTAAAAATACAACCTCCATAATAATATGCTATATAATTCAAGAGGCATAATGTTTCAAGTGATGGTGCCCTCCATAGGCTTAAATTTATACTAAAATGTGCATTAACTCAAAATCTATATATTTTTACCTTATTAAATCCACCCCTGGATTATATATTGCAATGCAAAATAGTGGGAAGGCCAAGTTATTAAGTTGTAGCTAGTTTGATGATGTTATTATGGCTTAGATTATAAATGATAAGATGAAGAGGTTGAACCTTGACCCATAACATGGTATGGATGAGGTGTTCACACTCCTTAGAAGTCTCCATGGAAGTGGTGTCGATGATTATAAAAGTGTTAATTGGTTTAATATCATCTATATGTGCATTATGATGTAGGTTTCAAAATAAAGCATTATTATTCCCAATATTGAGAGCATTCATAGTTCTCTAGTAATAATTGATGGCACCACTTTTCACTATAATTATTCTTTCCTTTGTCTAAGCTAGAAGGCATAGGAGGAGTCAAGCTTTGTCTTACCTTCTTAAGTTGTTATACTTTATGAAAAGCATTTTTCTTCTATTTTAGAGATCTAGATGGGGATTTATGTGTGGGTTGGAAAATAAATATCAAATGCAAATGAAACAAGTAACTATAAAATATCACATGTAAATGTAAAATATACATAATGATTTAAAGAACCTAACTTAGAGAATAATGCAAATTTTTCTAACCCCATATGAAGTAATAATTCAATCATAAACAAATAATATGTGTAAATATTAAATGATAAAAATATAAAATATTCATAGGTAAAGGAATCATATTTTTGAATAATATATATGTGATACATGCAAAGTTATATGTCATAATTTAACATAAATAATATAACATAAATCAAGAAAAAATATAGAACATAACATGTACATAGACAAAATGCACCATATAGGCATACAATGTGGGCCATATCAACATAAAAAATTGATTATGCTTACACTATGTACATAGAAAAAATACACCATATAGGCATACAATATGGGCCATATCAGTATAAATATATTGTGCCTAGAACTAGATCCCTAACACAACAACAAGCTATTCTTCTCCTCATTGCCTCCAAATAAATTGCACTTTTTTTCCATAGATGTAGAGCAAAGGCTATTGGATTCCTCAATATGAGGAGATACTCTCCTCTCAACATGTGAGTCATCCATTATTTCATCGAAAACTGATGAAAATTGTTGTCTCTGCACAATGTATAAAATATAAAAACTAATGCATTAAAATTGTATATTAAAAATTTGATAAATTTTTCAAGAATGTAAAATTTTGTAAAATGATTCTACACTCACCATATTCCATCTAAATGGTTGCCTAGGAATACAAAACCACATATACACCTATGATGGGGAATATTATGAAGCATACATATATCATTAGATCTAGAGTTGTATATAACTATGTAAATATGACATAAAATATCATTACTTAAAGATAAAAACAATCAAACTATGTGTTCTCACCAGTCTCCATCCTTGAATAATAACCTACTATGAAGATAGTGGATTCTCTGATGTAGAAGTAAAATCACCTAAAACTTTTTCTCATCCATGAGGGGTGCCCATAACATCCTTCATCATCTATAAAACCAATAAATGAATAATATGTGAATCCAATGAATATGATAAAAAGCTATGACTATAATATATATTTGTTAGGGTGTGGAACTAAAAGCTTCAACTGTTGCAAACATGGAGGAGGTTGCTGAGTTTTAGGGAGACCAATGTCGACAAAGTGCAGTGTAGAAGGCAACCGACATCGGCAGGTGAGGACTGAAGACAACTGGCGTCGGCAGAAGGTCGGCCGACATTGGCTAGCACCAGACAGACAGGGACCGATGTCGGTTGCCTGTGGCAGTTCTAAAACTGTTGTTGATGAACAGTCAGTTAAGTGAAGCGAGTGTTTACATGTTTAAGGGCTAATTATAGTCACAAGCTGCATGTCTAATTATTGTAATTAGAGTTCTATTTTTGTATGCATGGGATCCTATTTAAAGACCCATGAGGCATGTATTGTAAATTAAGCAGGCAAGTAAAAGCATCGAAGCAAGGAGCAAGGTCAAGGAGATCTATAGGTGTAAGGTCAAGGAGATCAGCTAAAGCATTCAAGGAGGGGATAACAACTCAGGTTGTTGAGTTGGTTGTGGTTGAGCAAGAGAGAGAGGGAAGAAGGTCTTGAGGTGTGGCAAGCCTTTGAGGTGGAGGAAGAAGTGGCATCTTCCTTATTGTATTTTCTTCTAGTAGTATTCAATACAAGAGTGTGTATTGTCTCTCAAATTCTTTGTTGTTTCAAGTTTCTAGTTACTTAATCATTCTGGTATAATTCCATGTTTAATTGCTTATAAGAAAGTGATCAATTGTGCTTCTATTGGATAAGGGGTTCCTAACAGTTGGTATCAGAGCTAGAGTTTGCAGGGAGCAGGTTATTGTTTGATTATAGGTCACTCACAGGGATTTCTATTTGAGTGGGAGTTCAGCAATGGCAGAAGAAAGTAAGCTACAAATGGAGAAGTTTAACGGCAAGAATTATCAACATTAGAGGATGCAGATAGAGGATTATCTGTATCAGAAGGATTTGTACTTACCATTGGGTGGGGTTGCATGCAAGCCCACAGATATGAAGGATGAAGAATGGAACATTCTTGATTGGAAGGCTCTAGGTTCCATAAGGTTGAGCCTTGCATTGTCTGTGATTTCCAACTTATCACAGTGCAAGACAATGGAAAAGTTGATAAAATCCTTGGCAAATTTATATGAAAAGCCCTCGGCTTCTAAAAAGGTATTTCTTATGAAGCAGCTATTTACTTTGTGAATGCAGGAATGTGGATCGATACATACTCATCTTAGTGATTTCCATGGTTTGGTAAACCAGTTAGCTTTAGTCAATATTGTTTTTGATGATGAAGTAAAGGCTCTCTTGATTTTATGTTCTTTACCTGAAAGTTGGGATAGTTTGGTTATGGCAGTAAGTAATTATGCATCTACTTCTAAAATCTTAAAATTTGATGATGTTGTGAGTGTGATCTTGAATGAAGAAATACGCAGGAGAAGCACAGGTGAATCATCAGGGAATGCTCTAAGTGCAGAAAGCAAGGGAAGGCAAAGAGAGAAGATAGAGCAAGGGAAATCAAGGTTGAAGGTGGGAAGGAGATCTGAATCTAGAGGTGTTACATGCTGGTTTTGTGGAAAGAGAGGACACACAAAGAAGGAGTGTTGGTTGAGGGATAAAGAGAATCAACATGAAGGTAATGAAGAAGCAAAGGATGCAAATATTGTGGTACAGGATGCTCTCATACTTTCTTTGGATAGTCAGGTAGGATCATGGGTTTTAGATTTTGGTTCTTCTTTTCATGCATCCCCAAACAGAGATTTGTTCCATGAGTATGTCCAGGGAGACTTTGGAGTGCTTTATTTAGGGGATGGTACGCCTTGTCAAATAGTTGGCAAAGAAAAAGTGCAGCTGAGATTTCAGATGGACAACACATGGGTGTTGAAGGAGGTCATGCATGTCCCAGTTCTGAAGTAGAGTTTGGTTTTTGTAGGAAGGTTGGGTGATGAGGGATGCACAATAACCCTCACAGTGGATTCTTGGAAGGTTACCAAGGGTGTACTTGTTCTAGCAAGAGGTAAGAAAGTAGGTACTCTTTATCTATCTACTTGTATTATTGATTCTACTTTTGGTTTATCTACTTCAGTTGTAGATTCAAAGATGTGGCTTAATAGGCTTGGTCACATGAATAAGAAGGGAATGGACGTTCTTGATTCAAAAGGAATGTGTTCAGATTCAGAAAGCATAGATAGAGTTCATTGCAGGAAAAGGAAAATTGATGCTTTTGACAAGAACAAAGAATCCTTGGTGTTTATGGAGGAGATGAGGGACAGAGATCAGTCATAGGGGCTGAATAATTCTAAGCAGGGTAGTATGGACAGGGGTTTGATCCAAGATGAGTTTGTAGATGAAGATTTCATCACTTACAAGAAAACATAGACACTGATGTCGGTCACTTAGAACTAACGTCAGTCAGGCAGATACCGACATCGGTCATGTGCAAACTAGAAGGGTCGATAGAGTTGGGCAAGAGAAGTTTGATGTCAGTCAGGTAAGAACCAACATCGGTAGAGGGGACACCGGTGTCAGCCAGGGAAATGGTGTCGGCAGTCAGGGTTAGTGTAGGGAACTGACATCGGTTGGGAACAGACTGGGAGATGGCTGAGATCGATCATTGGAACGGATGTTGGGCAGACAACAAGCTATCAAGGAGTCTCAAATGCTCATATAGAGGTCAAAAAGGGTAAGTGAACCTCATATTCATTGTTCACCTTTTTTATATTTCTTATTGATGGTCAAGAACTAGGAAGATGTGAAGAAGCAATGTAGGTAGAATCTAGAAATAGTGGGAGCTTGGCATGGATGAGGAGTGTGAGTCCTTGGAGAAGAACCAAACAGGTATTTGTTGGTGGAGTTGTCAGCTGGAAGAAATCACTAGATGAGGGATGAATTCCCAAATTAGAGAAGAGAGTGGATGGACACGTGAGATAGAAGGCTATGGTATATGGTCTTGATTAGGCTGCAGGACAATGGAGGTTTGACCATTGTATTTTTCTTTACCAGGTTGGATAATATTAGCTACATTATCTTGTTAATGTATTGTGTTGCTTGTTGCAGGATTACATATACAAGGAGTTTTTTGAGCTAAGGGTAAAGTTAGTTCAGAAGTATGTCATGAAGAATTTGGGAGCAGCAAAATTCTTCTGGCATAAGTGACAGGTATAGCATCACAGGGTTTGTGGTGGTTGGTCTTCAAGAGTGACTTTGAAGAGGGATACAGAGCCAAGGGAACAAAGTAGATGGTGTATAGGTACATGTATAGTTGCAATTGTTTATCTCCAAGTGGGAGATTGTTAGGGTGTGGAGCTAAAAGCTTCAACTATTGCAAACATGGAAGAGGTTGCTGAGTTTCAGGGAGACCGGTGTCGGCAGAGTGCAGTGCAGAAGGCAACTGACATCGGCAGGTGAGGACTGAAGACAATTGGTGTCGGTAGAAGGTCGGCCAATGTCAGCCAGCACTAGATAGATAGGGACTGACGTCAGTTGCCTGTGGTGGTTCCAGAACTGCTGTTGACAAATAGTTAGTTAAGTGAAGCGAGTGTTTGCATGTTTAAGGGCTAATTATAGTCACGAGCTGCATGTCTAATTATTGTAATTAGAGTTCTATTTTTGTATGCATGGGATCCTATTTAAAGACCCATGATGCATGTATTGTAAATTAAGTAGGCAAGTAAAAGCATTGAAGCAAGGAGCAATGTCAAGGAGATCTACAGGTGTAAGGTCAAGGAGATCAGTTGAAGCATTCAAGGAGGGGATAACAACTCAGGTTGTTGAGTTGGTTGTGGTTGAGCAAGAGAGAGAGGGAAGAAGGTCTTGAGGTGTGGCAAGCCTTTGAGGTGGAGGAAGAAGTGGCATCTTCCTTATTGTATTTTCTTCTAGTAGTATTTAATACAAGAGTGTGTATTGTCTCTAAAATTCTTTGTTGTTTCAAGTTTCTAGTTACTTAATCATTCTGGTATAATTCTGTGTTTAATTGCTTATAAGAAAGTAATCAATTGTGCTTCCATTGGATAAGGGGTTCCTAACAATATTAAAGTAGGGTTTTTGGTTCAAATGATAATAAAAATTTAAATGAATAAATATGTAATCTAAAAATTTACAAACCTATAAGATACACACATGCCAATTGTGGCCTCTACAATAGAGTCAAGAATTGTTGAGGTACCCAGAATGTCACCAATCAACTAAATACAAACAATAAAAAATAATTTTAGTCAAATAAATTAGTCAATCATGTAAACACATGTACTATAAAATAAACTTAGTATTCTATTACAAACAAAATAAAACTATAATTAAAATTAAATCTATGTATCAAATACATATGGAGAAGTATCATCTACAATACGATCCTAAAGTATCCTGATAGGAGTCACTGAAGCTACTACATATCGTATAGTGTCTAAAATTCTAGTGTCATGTGATGCTCAAGCATCTACATGTGGTATATGTTTTAGCATGCTAATTTATGACATGCTACTATATGACATGCTAGTGTCTGGCACACTAGTGTCTGGCACTACTAAAACATATATAGATGGCATATGCTCTATTAGCTCATCTCCATAAATGTATTTTGTGTATGTCACACTTGAATAGGAGGTCTTGTATACTTCATCCTACATGAGGTGAAATGATGCACACAAATTATAACATGAGTATGAATGACACTAGAACCTATACCAAACTAACACCACCACTAACACTGCCACCAATACCACTACCACTAGTACAACCACTACCACTAGCACCACCTATAAGTTGAGTATAAATCTTCAATGTATGGATACCATGATCAATCATAACTTATGTCAAACTAGTAACCACCTCAAAGGTGTCCATCTATATGTTACGATGGAAAAATTTATAAATAGTGGCATGTGATATTATTCTTCTATTTCTCTAAGGTCATTTATCATGGTTTTAGTCCTACCTAGCACCAGGTCTATCAAATAAAGACCCACCTCCCCTACCTTGGGATGCCTTCATGTTGAAATAATTTGGAATTACTTACAATAAAAACTCACAATATAATTTTCTTAAAAAATATAATGGAGCATTATTGTTATTACATGGAGGCTCATCAAACACCATCCACCGCCTATCTCAAACATTATTTTTGATCTCTTCATGAACACAACAATCAATACTAACATGTTTACAATTCATTGGTGGAGGTTGGTTGGTTTCATGTTTAATAAAAAAACACACAAATCTTTTTATGTTATTTTTTAATTCATATCTTCATATGACAATTTATCAAAATAAAATTGTTTCAGAGCAACTCTTCGATGCAACATTGCATCTAGTTATGAAGTCACATTTACCACTTCATTAAAAATAGACTCTAATTTATTAGAAAGTATAATTTTTTCACTACCAGTTGAAGAGTGATGTAAACCATTGCTAATTATTTGTAATTGTTGACATTTGGCATTGTATTTCTCCTACAATTTAACTTCCTCTTGTGCAAAATCAAACTCTTTGGCATTTTGTCTAACATTTTCTTCAGGAAATGGATCCATCAAACTTGTGTATCTAAATTTTAAAAAAATATAGGTTTTTTTAGAAAATGTAAAAATAAAAATCAAATGTAAATTTAAATTCAAAACCCTAGTTTAATAAATAAATATAAATAGAAACAAAAAATAAAAATGGAAAAATAACATACTTAATTTGAAGCAATCCAATGCTAAATCATGTTGGTAGGATGAAACTTCAAAATGCATGCATCAATCTAGAAATTTAGAAAAATAAAAAACTCCTCAAAAATCTCTTGGCCATGGGTTTTCACTTAAAGTTGTGTTAAAAATAGGGTACAGGGCATATGCCCTTTTTATTGCAAAGGGAATATGCCCTTTGTAAATGGCATATGTTGTTTGTAAAGGCTATATGCCCTTTGTGAATTACAAAGGGCATGCACATTTTGTGAATTAAAAAGGACGTATGCCCTTTGTGAATTACAAAGGGTGTACACCCTTTGTAAATGGTGAACACCATTTGGAAAGGGTGTATGTCCTTGAGGCTCGAGCAAAAGTTGGAGCCTCAGTTTAAAAAAAAAAGGCATATGCTTTTTTAAAAAATTACAAAGTTGGGGGATTGTCATATTTTTTATCCCTAAACTTTGTGCATCGACCCATACTTCTCAATTAAAATTTTACAAAATATATTTTCAAATAAAAAATAAATCATTTTAATTAGATACAAATAAAATTTTAGGACTATTCAAATTAAATTAAAATAATTATTTATTTGTATGATTTCAAAAACATTAAGTTGTAATTGTATCTAGAGATATTTTATAATAATATTTACATTTTACAATAGCATCCAAAGTGGTGCTAAGTTATAATATAATAAATGTATTTGTTGTAATATAATGAATGTGTTTACATTTAATTTGAATCTTAAATTTTACATTCATTTGATAGTCATATACTATATTAAATTTCAATAAAAATATAATTATATAAATGGATATTGTTATAGGTTAAAATTTGATCAAATTTATTATACTTTATTAATTTTTATGAAAATTAATATACATATCTTAGATAAATCTATGTAAAAGATGCATAGAGATATTATTTTCAAAACATTTATTCTACATATATCACAAATCTACATTTGATATAGATATCTCAAGAATGATAATTCTCAACATATTTTACATATCAGGAACACTTTGAAACTTATGTATAATTAAAAATAAACTCTTAATTAAAATTGAGAAGAATGAATAAATGAAATCAATTTAAGATTGTTATTAAGATCATTCTTATTATTAGGAAATAAGTGATATCATGAAATAGATGCATATTTATGTAAAAGGGTAATGTTATTTTGTACCTATATATTTGGATAAAAGTATAAATAAACTTAATTATATTATGACAAAAACGTTATGTTATATTCAAAAAAATTGATATGATATATTTAAATTGAGTTCAAACACATATAAAATAGTTTTCACCTTAAGTTTGAGCTCTTCACAAAAAAAAAAAAAAAACACAATTATTAATTATTTTTTTCAAAATATTTAAAATAAGATATAATCTTTGTATGTTTAATTCCTACCATTCAATTCAATATAGAATTTTGACTACACACAACTTGGATTTGTTTTTACTCTCTCCAATATTAAAAAATAGGTTGATTTGAGATTTAATGAATGAAAAATGTCTCATTTAATTTCTTTACCATTTTTTTTGGTTGTATATGATTTGATTGCAAACGATATTCGACCATATTTATAATGACAATAGAGTCACTTACCCAAAGTTATTATCAATAAAAATATATGAAAATGACTTACCTCTTAAAATGTGGCATGGATTAAAGTGATATGCCATTTAAATTTAAACATAAATCTTAAATAAAAGAGACATGTAGTTAAAAGGTATCATCATTTAAATGATATGCAATCTAATTTCAAATTTAAATGGATTTAAGAAGAATTGGAAGAAAAATTTATTTCAAAGATTACCATACATAATTTAAAGGGTGTTCTATTGATTGAAAATGTTTATTTAATTGTAATTCTATACTTGTTTTATACATTTCTTTGTGAATATGTATTTTAATTCAAAGTTAATTATAATGATATTTTAATTGCTTCTCAAAATTTAAAATTTAATTATTTTTGAGATAATTTTTAATTTATTTTTATTCTTATAAATCATCTTATTACAATAAGACTATCTTAAAATCATGAAACTCATGTTAAAAAATTATTTTAAATCGGTTAAGTATTGTTTAGAATTATAGTTAAAAAGTCGTGGCTAAAAATTTAAATATTTCTTTTAGATCTTTTATATAGAATAAACATGGAGATCTATCCAAAAAAGGATTAAGGATCATGTGGAAAATATATGGTATAAAATTGACTATAGAAGAAATAATAGTTGGTATTGGTGAAATATTTATACAAAACCAAACATTCTATTTACATTAAGGAGAAAAGACTACCTGTCATAGAAATTCATTATATCAAAAGCACAAGATAAAAGAAGCCATGGAAATTGGAAAGCACACACAACTTAAATAAATAAGAAAAAATGTAAATCTTAATCAAACATGAAGAGATATCATTAAAAACTTTAAATTAAAAATAACCTTAACTCAAAGGGGTGTTCTAGTTGTTTCCATTTTTTTGGTTGTTTTTGTTGCAACAAGAGGTTTTTAGTTGAGAAATGTCTCATAGATTAAGTATATGGAAGTGTGGGATCCAATATTAAGTATAGTGTTGTTAGGAGAAGGTGGAGTGAGAGGTTTTTAAGGGGAGCTCATGTGAAGGTAATATGATTTGGTTTTGGCCTATATATCATATACAATAATAATATTAGTGAATTTTATTAATGTAGAAGTTCAAATTTACATATATTGTTCATGCTTTGGATTATATATAATGGATTATAATTTTTGAGTAAGTGTACATCTAAATTTGAGCATTCTTTCAACTAAGCAATGACAATTAGGGGCATATAATCCATCAATGTCACCTAGGAAAAGAACTTCGCCCTATCTAATTGACTCTGTATATTAGGAATCTATAAAGATTTGTACCTCACTGAATATCCTAAAAACCATTATCCTCACCAATTAGACTACAACCATTTCGATAATAACATTAATCAATTACATAAAAATAATTTTAAAATTAATAGTAGTATTTACAAGAACACTCATAATAGTAATAACATTAAAGTTGAAAATATTAATAGTGTTACTAATAATATTAGTAATATTAAAATTTCTAAATTTAAAAAAATAATAATAACTTGGTTAATCATGTATCAAATTTGAAGAAAATTTACTTTTCAATTTCTTTGATACTTACAGATAAAGTACGAAATGATTGTGCACTAATTTTGGAACATGTTAAGCTTTCCATAACAAATATTATTATAGAATAATGGATGGAACTTATGTTCTTAAATAAGAATGAATATATATTAATTATCATGGTGTAAATGAAAATGTTACAACAATAACAAATAGGAAGGACTATGTTTGATATCAGAATGGAGGACCATCTAGAAAATAGTGGGATCTCCCAAAGGCTTGTTTATAACTCAATGTTATTGATAATTAATCAAATTAAAAACCTATTTAAGCATCATATTTGGATTAAGTGTCCAAGAAAAAGATAATTCTAAACAAGGAGGTAATCAATAGAATATACAGTGCTTAATAAATCCACAAAGTAGATATGTCTTTTAGACTAATTATTGACACCATTGATTCTCCTACATACAAACTCATATTCTAATTAGAAAAATAAATAAAATTCTTTTATTTCAATATGAAATTTTATTTTATACATGCTTCAATAAAATTTATAAAAAAAAATTAGGATAAAAAGGTGGAGAAAGAGGATTTAAATGTTAGCATTGATGTAGTATCCCCCTTCACTAAGGTTCGGATTAAAAATGTAATTGAGGTGTTTAAAGAATCCAATAATGAAGAAACAAATTTGTTTCTAGATTTATATCTAAGGTTCATTTATTCTCTTCCAAGGGTGTTATTTTTAGAAAATTGAAGGGATGGAAATGGTTTCGCTTCAGTCTTTGGTTGTGGCCAACCTAGATATGGATAAATTTAAAGAAAGGGATCTTAATTCTTTTTTTTAAGACCCATATAATGAAAAATGTATTTTGAAAACAATAATTTATGTTTAAATCATAGGTGAGATATCATAAATAAATTCCACTACCATATCAATGATTTAATTCCTAGTATTAAAGAGGTAGAGGAAGAAGGTAACTTACACAAAAACTAAGTGTGTTAAAGACACTAACCACTAGACCTTTTATAATTTGCAACGAAGACAAATTGGAGAAACAAATTGAGTATTTAAAAATTTATTTATGAGGATTGAGTATAAAAGTAATAAAATTGTGAGGTCTCTAAAGTAAAAAATAGATAACCATGATGAGAAAAAAAGGTATATTCCACAACAATGAGACATGTAACTTTATTAATGTACATTGAAGGAGTGTCCAATAGGATTATAAAATTCCTTAGATGAAAAAACATTGAAACCAATTTCTTGCCAAAAAATAAATTGAGAAGTCATCTAAAATTGGCTAGGGAACACATGAAACCATTGTTAAATAATTGTGCTTACAAAATTTAGTTCTCGTGTGAGGTCCCTTACATTGATAAAATAGGGAGATCCATATATAAAAAGATAAATGAACACATAATATACATTCAATTATAAAATAAAATAAAGTTGTCTTTGATGGAACAATCTTATAAAACTAAACAGACCATTTCAATTGAAGAGACAAAAATAAGTTTATTGTAGAAAATAATTATCAAAAGTACAAATTAAGAGATGTGGATATAGTATATATTGTTATATTATATAATATATATTGTTATATTTTTATATATTATATAATTATTTTTTAATATAGAAAAATATAACAACATATTTTTTATTTGATGGGGTGAAAATGCTTTTGAAACTAGAGCTATGAATTGAGAGAGCGAGGGTTTTGACAACTAAATGCACATCTAGGTAAAAAAAAGAGGGAAAATCTCTCCCTAATAACCAAGTACAATAGAAAGGGTTTAAAGGTTCTCCCAACCTTTAACAAGTGAAGTAAAGGTACTCATTACCTTGGAAAGACTGGAGAACATGAGGGTTTTAATAATTTCCACAACCAGAGGTTTTAAGGATCTCATAACCTAAAAGTAAAACAAATAGGGTTTGAAGGCTCCCTCAACCTTTAGCAAGTGAAGTAAAGGTCTCATGACCAAGGAAAAACTAGAGAACATGAGGGTTTTAAGGGTTCCCATAACCATGGGTTTTAAGGTCCCATAATCTAGAGTACATAAATAAATTATTAAAAAGTGAAACTCGAAGGATGAACTCCCCTCATCTTATCCTTCTTGAGGGTAATACACACTAAAAGATCCACCATAAGGGGAGGTCTTCTGACACTAGGGTATTTCACACAACCTACATACAACATAAATATATTGAGAGGGTTTGTCATCCCTCTAATATTCTCAACCTTGAAAAACACAACAAGAAGCAAACTATAGAACATGAGATCAACTGTAAAAGGAGGTCTTCTACCTCCTAGGTCATCCACATAGATTCTGTCTAGTTGAGTCATACTAAGTGGGCTGAACTTCCCACTAAGATTCATAATATTTATGAAGCACAAGGGTTTTTTGAGTCTCCTATAACCTTTGAACATAAAACATGAGGGTTTTAAGGTACCCACAACCACAGATTTTAAAGATCCTATAACCTTGAGAACATAAAGATGATTCAAAATAGTGAATTTAAAAGGGCTAACATCCTTCTTGATGTCATTATTGAGGACACTATCAGTTAGTAGACCTTCTGAAAAAGGTCTTCTATCACCTGGGTCCTCCACCCAACTACCACATAGTCAAATCATAGTGAGTTGGCTTTTCCTCTGACTATAAACAACAAATTTATTAGAGCATAGCACAACCCCCTCAAAGGCCACATCTATAACTGGTCTAGTTTTATGAGATTCTTTAGAAAAATGAAATCAAGGGTGGACTCCTCTAACATCCGCTCTAGTAGGACATGATTTGGTTGGGAATCCTATATCCATCCCAAACTAGACTAATTTAAACTAAGTAGGATCTTCCCCAAATTTGAACACAACTACCATGTTATAACAAAAGGGATCTATAGGGATAAATAACCAACTTCCTTCAAAAATTACCTCAAGAAGGAACCATGTGTTTTTCGAGATTTTGTGGAATGAATGTGTTGTTCCATTAGTCGATAACCCAAGAATAACTATGGCTAGGACTTCTCTAATATCTAGGCCATTTAGATAATTGAGGGAATGGGTTCCTCTATTACCCATCAAAACCTTAAAATATTTTAAGTGGTGAAATCTCCTAACATACACCCCATATATCCAATAAAGATCAGCCATGTTGAGGATGGTGGGGGAGCAGGAGGAATCCCAACTATCTCCCCTATTTTATTGGTTTCCTTGCCTACCCAAGATGCCAAAACATAAATAAAAGTGGGCATTATCACCCAAGACCCTCTACCAACCATGAAAAATATTTTATCAAAGGTGCAAATCCTTACCATCCTCACATGGCCAAGGAACATGTAGACCAAAGATAGTTCTAGCTATTCTCCTTCAAACCATTCTAACCAATCTCCTTCTAGCCATTCTAACTAATCTTGGCCAAGATTCAAACCCTCTTGGGAGCCATCATCAAATTTTGAGAAAATTCCATACAATATCCATGTTATCTTCATTCCTATATTATGAACTAGTCACCTTATAATTCCAACATAGGTCCATAAAGCACAAAGGATACATAGGCCATGTAGTCACTGCTAAAGAATCTAATATAGCCATCTCATTCCCATCTCAAGTGATGTCTACATCCATCACCACCAAAGAGTATAGTAGGCTCATTTCTAGATTCATCACCAATCATCTTCTCCCCTTGCCATCATCTTTATCATCCTCTCCACCTCTCTCCTCACTTGCATCTTTAATGAACCCAAAAACTAACAAGAACAAAAAAATTACCAATAGGCCAAGATATTGAAATAATACTCAAAATTGATTCATATTAATTTCTTTAAATAATTACAAACCCAAACCATGCTTAAATAAGCCTCAACTTGGATTTAGAGTTCACATGCAAAAATTATAAAAAAAACTAATGTCTAAAATAAAATTTCTATTTTTAGTAGCCACTATTTTTAGTAAGTCATGCATGCAAACACATTCAGCTCTAAAAATATCTTGAAATATTATAAACACCAAAATTAGCCTATGGGATGAAATTCAATTGAATTTGACTTTTGGTTATAGAAATATATAATTTCTAAAAATAGAAATTTTCCAAAAAAATATTAAACTAAATTTTTGGACCCTATTTTTTTTACATCATTCTCCTCTGGTTGAAAACAACTCAACTCCTATGAGTTGTCCTAATTGTACTACTACCATTTGTCTTTATAAATGTTCTTCATCTCCCACTTTGCAATCCAAATGTCATCTTATTTATGCAATCCTTCCCACTAGACCAAATACATATTATAATTCCCTTGGTTTGTGCTCACTGTCTTCATTTCCAAAACCTGTGCTATTTTTTATTTCTTCTTCTTTGGAACTTGCTGCTCCCAATTTACTTCATCATCTTCAACATCTTCTCCATGGAGTTCATATAAATATAAAACTTTAAATACTAGTGATATGTCAAAATTCTATGGTAAACTTACCTCATAAGTATTGTCATTGATTTTCTTCACAATTTTGTATGGTCCAACTTTCTTGTACTTCAACTTATTGTATATGCCTTTTGGAAATATCTCTTTCTTCAAGTAAACTATTACCAACTCTCCTTCTTCAAATACCTTAGATCTTCTTCTGAAATTTATTGATAGTTTATATTTCTCATTACTTTCCTACAACTTTCTTTTTACTCCTTGCAAATGTTGCATATGCTTTACAAATGCTTCAGCATCATCACTAATTCGATCAAAAATTTATAATTATACCAAATATAAAATACCCATAGGATTTCTCCCATAAAAAATTTGAAAAGGTGAATTTCATGTTGATCTATTCACTAAACTATTATATGCAAACTTAGCTAATTCCTATTGCTTTGGCTTATCTTCCACTATGCACCTCAGTAAATTTCCTAAGCTCCTATTCACAACTTCTATTTGTCCATCTGTTTGTGGGTGATATGCACTATTGAATTATAGCTTAGTATCCATATTCTTTCACAAAGTCGTACAAAAAAAAATTAGAAATTTTGTGTCCCTATTTTAATTAATAGTTTTTAGAACACCATGCAATCTCACAATATCCATAAAAAATAAATTTTCAACTCTACTGGCATCATTGTTTTTCTTACATGCAATGAAATGAACCATTTTAGAAAAAAAAATTACAACAATAAAAATTGAATCATTACCTCTCTATGTGTTTGGAAATCCCAACATAAAGTGCATACTCAAATCTGTCTGTGGCCCTCTTGGAATTGGTAATGGCATGTAAATTCCAATATTTTGTGCAAATCCTTTAGCTACCTAAAATATTCTACACCTTGAAACATACCTTGTCACATCTCTCTTCATATTTGGTTAAAAATACTTTTCTTCCATCAAAGCTATTGTCTTCATCTTACCAAAATGTCCAGCCAAACCACCACTATGTAATTCTCTTATTATATTGTCTCATAGAGACCCAAATGGAATGCATAATTGTTTCCCTTTGAAGAGATAACCTTCTTGTATAAGATACTCATCATGAATAATATATGTCCCACTCATTAATGGATTCTTTCACTGTTCAACTATCTTGCTAAAATATGGATCAATATCATATAATGTTTTACTAGCTTCAAATCTTATTACTTCACTCACCATAGTACTTAATAACGCTACTCTCCTACTCAATTTATCAACTAACTAATTTTTTCCCCTGATTTATGTTTCAACACATAAGTATACCCCTAAAAGAAAGAAACCCACTTTGAATGCCTACTATTCAACTTCTTTTGTGTATTCACATACTTCAAAGCCTCATGATCTATACATAGGATAAAATCTATAGGCACTAGATAATGCCTTCAATATCTTAATGTGTTTACAATTGCATAAAGTTCAACATCATAAGTAGAATACTTTGTTCTTACCCCATTCAATTTCTCACTAAAATATGCTATTAGCTTTCCTTCTTGACTCAACATAGCACCAATTCCCACAAATGAAGAATCACAATCAACCTCAAACACTTTATTAAAATTTGATAATGCTAAAATTGGTCTTTTTGTAATCTTCTTTTGAAAAATTTCAAAACTTTATGTGGCCGCTCTAGTCCATGCAAATTCCTTCCTCTTATGAAATCTATTTTTAGTGCCACAATACTACTAATTTTTTTAATAAATTTTATGTAAAAATTTTCTAAAGCACAGAAACTTCTTACCTCTGTAATTATTCTTGGAATAGGCCACTCAACAATTTCCTTTATCTTTTTTTCATCCATTTTCACACCATCTACTAAAACTATAAATCCCAAAAATATCAAACTATTTTGCATAAACCTGCATTTCTTCAATTTTGCATACTTCTCTTTTCTTAACAAATACATTACCATACTCAAATGTTATAAGTGTTTTTCTTTAGTCTTATTGAATATCAAAATATCATGAAAATAAAAAACCATAAACTTACCAATATATTCTCATAACATTGTATTCATCACCCTCATAAATGTGCTAGGTGCATTAGATAAACTGAATGACATCACCATCCACTCATATAAGCCATCCCTAGTCTTGAATGTAGTTTTCCACTCATCTCCTTCATGAATTAAAATTTTATAATAACCACTCATTAGATAAATCTTGGTAAAATATTTTGCTCCTACAAGCACATCCATCATATCATCTAAATGAGGTATAGGAAACCTATACTTTATTGTAATTTTATTAATTTCTCTACCATCCACACATATTTTCCATCCTCCATATTTCTTTGGATTTATAAATTCTAGTCTTGCACATGGACTCATACTCTCCCTTATCACTTTCTTCTTTAACAATTCAATAACCTATTTATTTAATTATACATGTTCTATTAGACTCATCCTATAAGCTACTTGATTGGGTAGAGATGATCCTAAAATCAAATCAATGTGATGTTGAATATCTCTCTTTGGTGGTAAACCATTTGGTAACTCTTCAAGCATAACATTTGCATATTATTTCAACACTTTTGCTTCTTATATTGGTATTGAAACCATTTTTGTTTCTTCATTCCTTACTACTAGTGCATAACAATAACCTGCTACCTTCATATCTTGGATAAATTCTTTAGTATAAAGCATGCTTTCTATCTTATCTTCCTCTTTAAGAGGTAACACAACTACCTTTATACCACCTTTTCAAAATGTGTATGTGTTCTTTTCTCCTTCATGAACTACTTTCCTATCAAATTGCCATGGTCTCCCCAATAACATATGACATGCATCCATCAAAATAACATCACACCATATTTCATCATTATAACTTTTTCATATAGAAAACTTGATTAAGCACCTTTTATCTACTGTAGCTTCATTATCTTTTTTAAACCATGAAATAAGATAAGGATTAGGATGCTTTTCACATTGAAGATTTAGTTTCTCAATCATTTATTTAGAAACCATATTTTCACAACTACAACCATCCATAATTACTTTGCATATGTTTCTACCCAAAGTACATCTTGTTTAAAAAATATTTGTATCACAGCCATGCATTACCACCTTATTTATTTTGCACTTGATCCTTCCTTAGAGAGATCATGGTTCTTCTCATCATGATATTCTCTCCAACATTAGCTAGTGCAACTTTAGTATTCTACTCTTCTATTTCAACCTCAACTAGATTTACTCTTGGGCGATCTCCTTACGTCCTTTCTTGATCTTGATAGTGTGGACACTCAAAAAATTTGTGCTCTTCTCCTCCACATCTATAATAGACATAAGATCTACATTGATTTTAAAACCATCCTCTAGCACCACCATAACCTCATCCTCTCTAAAAATCCTCTTCCTCTTTTTTGGCATTGAAACCCTTGCTAATTATCATATTGCCTTTCTACACCACATGATGATTCACCTTTATTGGAATTAAATACAACTTTGGTGGTATTAAACTCACCTCATCCCCTTATTAGAGGGGATCCACCTCTTTTTTAACTAGTATATGTCCTTCTAAAATTCTATTTATTTTATTTTTCTTCTGCCTTTAAAGCTAATTGATAAGCCTCCTCCATGTTAAGTATTATATGCATGCTTAATTCATCTTGATATAAAATTTAAAACCTTTTACATACCTTACATCCATATAATCTTCTATTTCATCATGCTCCACTCATATTGAAAGCTTATAAATTCATCTGTATACTCTTGTATACTATGATATTTTTGCCTCCAATTCTAAAATCTTTTGTATAGGGTTTGTGCATAATCCATAGAAAGAAATTTCTCCCTCTGCTTCTCCATATTTTTCCATGAATTAATATTCTATTTACCTTTTACCTATCTCTCTTTTTGTAGGTGATCCTACCAAATCATTGCATGACCTTTCAATTTTATGCATACAAACTTTATCTTCTTGTCTTCTCTCATAGGCTTTCACTTGAATAACTTCTCCATGCTATTCATCCAATCTATCAACTCCTCTAGTTTTAAAATACCTACATAATATGGAACATCAACCTTAATTCCTTCATTTCTTCCTTCTAAAGCCCAAACCATCCTCTCTTCCATTGATGGTGGTTGCTCTTTTTGTTCTTCTTCTTGTTGAATTTCTTCATCATGATTTGTGTCTTCCTCATCACCACCTTGTCTTCTTTATTGGTTAGTGATAACCTGTGTTAATTATTGAACTTGCCTCTATAGCTCTTATATAGTCTGGTTTATCTACACAATACCTCCTCATCTTCTCACCATTCTTTACTCCTCTAATATTCAAACTTGCTCTGATATCAAAAAATGAACTCAAAAACTAACAAGAACAATAAAATTACTAGTAGGCCAAGATCTTAAAACAATACTCATAATTGATTCATATTGATTGATTGAAATAATTACAAACCCAAACCATGCTTAAATAAGCCTCAACTTAGATTTAGAATTGATATGCAAAAATTCTCAACAAACTAATGTTTAATATAAAACTTCTATTTTTAGCAGCTATTATTTTTAGTAAGTCACACATTTAAGCGCATGCAGCTCTAAAAATATCACAAAATATTCTAAAAACTAAAATTAGCCTATGGGATGAAATTCAATTGAAGTTAACTTTTGGTTCTAAAAATATACAATTTCTAAAAATAGAAAATTCTCAAAAAAATGATTAAACTGAATTTTTTGAACCTATTTTTTCTGCATCAATCTTCCCACCCACACCTAGATTTCAAAAATCCTCTCGTTTACTCACCTATCATTCTCATCCACACATGAAAATAATTGGATTCCATTTTTAAAATATAATAATATATATTATATAATATAATTTATAATATTATCTAATATATGTGAATATTATATAATATGATATATTAGAGCAACTTGTATAATAATATATAATATATTAGTATGTTATATTATAATAATATATCATAAAAACCAAAATCCTAATGAGAAAACTATTTTATTATAGGTAGAGCAGGTTACCACCTATCCCTTACTAATTTGCAAAATTTAGCCTAAAATACTTATTTTACACATGCATTAGACTTATAACCATATCATTCCATGAAACCATTTCTATAGATTTCATTTTCTTAAATGAATCTAATGCCTTGATAAACCATTCTATGTATATCTTAGAGGAATAGCATTTTAGGAAACCTCTTTTGTTTCAGTCATTATGTGAAACATTTCACAAGCCTTGTCTATGCTTCCAAATTTCGTTTGGTGGTGTAAAAAAATATCTGCATGTTGATGACACCTATTGACGTATTGGCCATGAGGTTCTTCATTTTATCATGTTGATATATAAGTTAGTGGCTCTTATATTAAAGATAGTAGATACATCTTTGTATGTTCCATTATATTATTTGACTATCATGTCAATTTACATGTAATTTATTTTATTTAATATATTTTATTTTAAATCATGGCATAGTTTGTAGGAAAAGAAGAAAATATTAAAATTATATATTATATTTATTTATTTTTCAAAAAATTACATTTTACATTTGATATTATTTTTTAAATATGTATAAAAAATGAATTATATTTTAAGAAAATGAATTTTTTAGTCAATTTTTTTTATTGTATTTAATATAGTCCAATTTACTCATACATTCAAATAGAAATATTGAAATAAATATAATTTTTTTCCCATTCAATAAAATATATTCACTTCTAATATCGAATAATAACCACTTAAAACACATCTAGGATTTACACTTTGAAATTCTTTTTCATTTTTATTTATATTTTAATCAAGTTATGCATTTCATCTTATTATATATCAATATAAATTTAACATTTATATATATATATATATATATATATATATATATATATATATATATATATATATATATATATATATATATATATATATATATATATATATATATAAATGTTAAATTTATATTGATATATAATAAGATGAAATGCATAACTTGATTAAAATATAAATAAAAATGAAAAAGAATTTCAAAGTGTAAATCCTAGATGTGTTTTAAGTGGTTATTATTCCATATTAGAAGTGAATATATTTTATCGAATGGGAAAAATAATATTTATTTCAATATTTCTATTCGAATGTATGAGTAAATTGGACTAATATATATATATATATATATATATATATATGTATATATATATATATATATATATATATAATTAATACTAGTTACATTTTAAAATTTATTGTGCATTCCAAGAATTTGACAAAGTAGATAAGTAGTGTTGGTTCCCAGTTGCACATCTCTTTCGCTCAGCCTTGCACACTTCAAGAAAATGGCAAATAAGATTAAAACTTGATGATGTGTCATTATAGCTGGGGAAGGGTTTATCATCAAGAATTGGCCAAATGTAGAAAATGATTGAGAGGCACCAACAAAGGGTATGGTCAGCTCCCTGTTACTTTGGCTTTACTTGAACCAAGGTGAGAGGACCTAAAGGGTAGTTTTCTCACATGAAGTGATCATGCATCCATGGGTATATTAGGCATAAAGACACAAAGATATGACCAGGGCACAACTAAACTTGTTCATTCCACCTAGGAAGGGTTGTCACAAAAAAATACCCTAGGTCACATACAAGTTACTGAAGATAGATGGGTATATGCTTGAAAAATTCATATAAAAATAAATTTTCAATAATAAGGAGCTATATAGAATACTGCAATGCTCATATTTAAAGCATAAAATGCAAACACATGTTATATAGGTAGGATTTTATGCACTTGCAAGGCAAATAACACTTGAAGTATTTAGCTGGATATATTATTTATAGGGTAGGAAAGGGTAGGACAGGTAGATAGTTTGTAAAAAGGGTGTGGTGTGCTGGTGGTTTTCAAACAAAATATATTATTGGAACATTCATGACATTATTCCTTTGTAAAGATGGATTAAAACTTAGATACAAGTAAATTGGGAAATACTTAGAGTGTTTTGCATTTATTGGTGCCAATGAAATGCAAATACCCAAATGACTCTTGAAAGACTAGAACATACACTGAAACTAGAATCTCATATATTTTTTCCCATTGAATCCATAAAGCTAGGGTGCCCTAAAAATTTATCCAACAACATATTCTAAAAAAATGCAGAAAAGGTTTTATAATCTAGATCTATGCTTAAAATGATAACCAGTGGTAAGCATAAAACCAAATATCTAATCAAAAATATTTTCAAAACACATTACTGCACTTCATCAAAAGGAAATAGTAAGAACCACAAGAATTTTCCATTAACTTTACAAATGAAAATTACTTACATCATTTTTCTAAAATGTTGCCATGTGGACAAGTATGGTGAGTTTGCTCTTTTGATGAGGGAGACATAAACATGCTCTCAAATCTTACTAATGGCTATACATCTATAACCACCTTAGCAAGGGAGATAATACATACACATAGTATTTTATCCCAAAACTTTGAAGAACATATACTTAGAGAGAATGAACAACCAACAACAATAACCTTAGAATAGAAGATAAGCCTTCTAGTTATACATTTTTACACCCATTTGCATTCTAAGAATGGGGATTGCATTTTGAAATTTTGAAAAATTGTAGTCAACACCCCAAAGTCCTAAAAAGGTGATCACAAATGGAAAAAATCCTTTGCCATGTCTGTAATCTTCATGTATTTGAAAGAAAAATGATTCCTCTAAATGGCTCTACAAGTAATGATGAAGATTTGAAACAAAAATTTTCTCTCCTTAGTTGGAAATGCCTTTTTCTTGAGTTGGAAAAAGAATATTCATGGTGGAGGCCAAAAAAACCATTTATATTTTGTGTAACTACCTAGAGATGCCCTTTGACCACTCATTAGCATAGCTAGAAACTTCTTGACCGATGACCTTCCTTTTATTCATGCCAAAGAACAACTTGGGCTTGCAATGATTACATTTGAACACACTAGACTCATGGCTTCTTGAGAAATATTATTTTGATTGGCCCACCTTGGATTTTTAGACATGCAATATTTCTTCCATGGAGTGATTGAACAAGAAAAATAATGAAAAATGCAAAACTTATTTTATTTTACCTTTTTACTTTTTGGCACCAACTTGCCTTTTCACATATTACAATTTTCAATTTTTCTTTTTTTAATTTTTGATTTTAGGGTTAACTCCACATTTTTCAATGCTTAAATGCATTATTTTTCACCATTTTACCTTTTGGGAGAATTTGGTCACTTTTTCAAATTTGTAATTTTCCATTTTTTAGGTAAATCTGGGTCCCATTTACAATTTTACAATTTACAAATTGCAATTTGTAGAATTATAATTCATAGTTGTATTTCCCTTAAGAAAATGGCAAATCCAACTACAATTTGAAATTTGTGAATTTTCAAAATTAGAAATTACAGTTAGAGTTCTCATTTCCCCCAAAAGCTTCCTTTTAGGGAATTTGAACTCCAACTATAATTTGCAATTTTGAAAAATTACAAATTGCAGTTGGGATTCCCATTTCCCTCAAAAGTTCCTTCTATGGAATCCATAACTCCAATTGTAAATTGAAAATTTGTAAAATTTTAAAATTACAATTGGCTATGGAAGTTCCAATTTGTACTAGGATCCCATGTTGACCGGCATTGACTAGGGGTTTTGGAGAACCAATTGCAATTTGTAATTTACACAAGTGTAAAATTATAAAATTGTAAAATTTCATTTCTTCTCAAGATCTCCCTAAAGCTCCTCTTGAGTTGAATTTTATCCATACTTTGACAAGTGGGATTGGGAGAGTTGACCATAATTTGCAACTACATTTTGTAGACTTGAATTTTTAAAGTTTCTCTTTCTACTAAAATTTTCTAGGGACCTTGAGGGTCTCATCTTCAATTTTTATAACTTATAAATTTTTGGATTCTTCAATTAACTCCATTCCTATAACCTAGTTTAGAAAATAAAAATACTATATAATATTTTACTAGAAGCCAACTCTTTCTTGTATGATGATTTAACACAAAAATCATTATTGTTTGCACAATGAATTTGAATTTGATCTCTAGTGAAGATGACATGATATAGTAAAGCATTGACATGGAATAAGGGACCCAATATGCATTCAAATTCAATACAACATCCATCCACATTATCACCTTTGGGAGTCTAAGAAGGGCGATTAATAATATCCTTCACACAAATGGGAATTTTAAATAAGACTTTTAAGGGATGAAAAAGGAACTTGACAACTTTATAGAGGTGAGGCTACTTTTCACATAGCTAAACTTAGATCATCATAAAGCTACTTCAGAATATGATCTAAACCATCCTAAAAAATACTTAAAAATCAATATATCACTCATTAAAAGGCTTAAAGAGCTGAACTATTGATGGATTAATAGGAAAATACTTCAAAGGAAGGACCACAACATCAATTTTATGACCAAATTCCTAATTTGAATGTAACTACTCTGTGATAGTGATGAAATTTGTGAATGCCTCACCCTCAAGTTTAGAGAATAATCCTATAATGAACACTTTTTTCTCACCAATAAGACTAGTAGCTTCCTCCAAAGACTTGATCTCTACAAATGCTAGACCATCCTTTTAAATATTCAATAATACCATCTGCTTCAAGCTACTTCAGAATATGATCTAAACCATCCTAAAAAATACTTAAAAATCAATATATCACTCATTAAAAGGCTTAAAGAGCTGAACTATTGATGGATTAATAGGAAAATACTTCAAAGGAAGGACCACAACATCAATTTTATGACCAAATTCCTAATTTGAATGTAACTACTCTGTGATAGTGATGAAATTTGTGAATGCCTCACCCTCAAATTTAGAGAATAATCCTATAATGAACACTTTTTTCTCACCAATAAGACTAGTAGCCTCCTCCAAAGACTTGATCTCTACAAATGCTAGACCATCCTTTTAAATATTCAATAATACCATCTGCTTCATAAGGAACTTTTTAGTCCTGAATGCTTTCCCTCCCCCATAACTACTAAATGTGGTGAAACAACCTCATGCCATCCATAAATCATTTTACATACCAATTTCAAATCCTTTGAACCCTTATCTAAAACCTATAATGTTTGGCCCTTGTAAGCACATAAATTCTCCATGATGTGAAGCCCATGATCATATGAATCTCCATATTATGTATGATAGGTGCGATAAATCCACCTCAAAACTAACAAGAATGTGAAGTTTCTATTTTTGAGTGTTTTCTTCTTCGCTTTTGCCTGAGCTGGAGAATGCACAACAACACTTGTGAAGTGATAGGTTTGGGTTGGGTTTGAACCCATGATGTGTTAGTGATAACAAGGCCATTTCTAAAAAAAATCTAAAGCAATTCCATTACAACCAGTGAAATGATAATGATTATTTCTATATATTCTAGGTGAATGTGCCCTTCACACTAACTAGCTAGGCATCTACAATTTTTTTGTACTCATTGGATTTTCATATTTCCATCCCATTCATCATGCCTTGAAAGATCTAAAAATGAATGCAATTTACAATTTGGAGAAATTAAAAATTGCTTATGGGCTTTCACTTTCCACATGCTCTTTTTCTTTTCATTTTGTGGGATTCAAAGCTACCACAATAATTTGAAATTATTTTATTGTAAATTTCACTTCATGTTTCCATTTATGCCATCCAAATTCATGTCTTCATTCTGTAGGATCCAAAACTTGCCAATCAATTTGCAATTAGACAAACTTGTAAATTGCTTCCTTGGCTCCCTTCATTTTTGTCTTATTTGCAATTTGTTTTTTGCCATTATATTTCCAATAGACTTCAACCCCATCAAATTCAATTTTTTAAATTGATTTTTACTACTCAAACCTCTGCCAAGCTCCTTTTAACTGAGGCCCATGCTTCATTAAAAAATATTTAAACTTCATTCATTCATTATGCCTCCTCATGGGTAAACTTATCTACATTAACTAGTATGTTAGATCTCTTTTGGTGCCACATGGGCACCTCCATATCGACCCTATATTAAAACCTTTGCCTTATTTTACTTGTATTTGACCATTTACCTTCCTTCCAACATGGTTGGCTTAATGGCATGGCTGCCATCTATATGGCTTTCTATGCTCACTAGATAGCACATGGAATATTGGTGCTATTAATATCTACATGGATTTTTTTATGCTTGTTAGTTGGGCAAAAGAGAAAGGTCATTTTCTATACCTAAAGCATGTATATGGCCTATTATAATTTTATCTTTTTACCCTATCATTTTTTCAACTCTTGACAAGGAAATCACTGACATTCTTTTCAAGGATTCCTAGATTTTTTGGATGGCACTGATGGTTGAGCTTGGGGAGATTTACATAGAGCATTGTTATTAAGAATGACATCTAATCCTTTCATAGTACCATTCCCTTCTTATTTCTTATTTATTTTATTTTTTTACACCCTATAAGCCTTTCAAAACATGGAAATGTTAAATATTAATTAAGCAAGGACCTCACATGGATTACAACAATGTAAGAGTAGGAACAAGGGTTTTTTTAATGACTAGAGGGAAAAATAGGACCTCTTAACCTTAGATGAAAACTTGTAGATAGGGAGTGGGTTAGATAATTAAATTAGTTATATTCAATAAGGGCACAATTATATAGTGTAATTTTGGGCACTAACATTGGCTCTTACCCAGGGATATACTCCCCTTAAGGATGTGCAAAGTGTTGTCCCCCAAAAATATCAATCATTTTTGGGACAATATTTGAACTATTTTGGTCCTACAGGCCAAAATTGTCTCTTCCCTTTTCAAAATTTGTCTTGGGCATTCAAATTCCTCATTTTTCAAGCTTCTCAGAAATCTATGGACTCTGCAGGCTAGAATCTACAGACTCTATAGGCTTAAATCTACAGACTCTACAGGCTTGAATCTATGGACTCAACAAGAAAAGGAATCTACAGACTCTACAAGATTGAATCTATGGACTTTGTAGGAAGACAAATCTATGGACTCTATAGGAAAATAAAATCTACATACTCTGGAGGCCAAGTTCAATGGGTTTCACAGGTTGATTTCTATGGACTCTGGAAGAAAGAAGCAAGCTCTCAACACTTAGGCAATATCAAAGTTGGTTCAATGACCAAGTTCAACCAAAAGAGTTTAGCAGCAAGCTTCTAAGCAAGGATTGAACTGTTGAACCTTGAATCATTTTGGTTCAATGGGTTGAACAGGTTCAATGGACTAATGGTTCAACAGGTTCAAAGGCTTCTACAAGTAGGTTCAATCAAAGGAATTTCTAAGGCTTAAACCATTGAACCACTTTGGTTCAAAGGTTCAATGGGTTCAAGATTTAATAGGTTCAACACATTTGGTTCAACAAGGATCAAAAGGAATAATCCAAATCAAAGGGAATGAACCATTGAACTAAAGTTGGTTCAATTCAATTGGTTCAATGCTTCGATTCAAATCTTTGTTCATAGTTTGGTTCAATTTAGTTGGTTTAATGCTTTTGTTCACTCAGTCAGTTCATCAAATGGTTCAATGGCTTTTAGTTCAATCAAAGGGTTCATCGGCTTGAACCATTTTGGTTCAAATCTTGGTTCAATGGTTGGTTCAAAGGAGTGGTTCAATGCAAAAGTTCAAGATAGCCTCCCAAAGGATAAGTGCCCTTACAGAGGGCACTTGGTCAACAAAATCACCCTTCAAAAGGGTCATTTTCAAGGAAGCCACAAATGTAAGTTCTTTTGGAAATTTTTTTAAGGTAGTTGAAAGACAAAGGCATAATTCCTTCAGACTTTTTGTCTGAAGGAATTCCTTCGAACAAAATGTTTGAAGGAATTTGGAAAGGCTGCGGGAGGAAAGCCCGAAGGAATTTCTAAAGGCCAAAGACAAAGAAATAATTCTTGTGGACTTTTTGTCCGTGGGAAAATTTGCATGAAAGAAGTCTGCGGGAAAGCTCTGAAGGACTCCAAAGATAAAAGGCTATCAAAGGACCCCGAAGGGCAGGTGCCCTTCCAGGGGACTCTCAGATGCCAAATTGAAGGACACTTCCCCAAAGTTGAAGGGCCACCTTCCCTTTAGGAGGATGTAAAACAAGAAATTATAAGGGGTGATGTGCCCAAAGACGTCAAAGTTAAGAATGGTGAACTAGCCATTGGAAATTCAAATGTAGTGACTTGTGCGTGAATGTCAATTTCAAGGTTCATAAAATAGCCATTGATTTTGAAAAGCCTTAAAGAAGATCCAAAGAACATAGCCTAAAGGCCATCTAAAGACCACCTGAAGGGCAAATACCCTTGTCGGGGGCTCTTCTAGACTCAAAGCAGATCATTTATTAAGGCCTAAAGGGTAGGTCCCGTCTGGGAAAGCTCAAATACCAAAGCCAAAGGAATTGCTAAGGAAAGTGATGTGTCCATGGATGTCAAAGTTGCAACAATAAAAAAGTTATTGATCCTTGTAGGTTTAAATCTATGGACCAAAATGCATTTAATGGCTTTAAGGCCAAGATTAGTAGGAAGTGACTAAAGAATAGAGCATCAAATTGAATCAAGGACCCAATTCAATTAACCAGAAAAGGAGGAATGATGAAGAAGGATCAGATCACCAAGTGGACATTGAAAGATGTAAAATTTCAATAGCGTGACTTGTTTCTCTACATTGAGAAAAGCAAATGGGTAGATGCCCCTAAATTCCAGCCTGTCTTCTTAACAAAGTTCAATGCAACATGATGTGTTACAATTCCCAAGTCCATCTTGAAGAGGCTATATAAGGGAATCTCTTGTTAGTGTAAAAAATATCTTTCTCTGACAATCAAAAACAAAACTCTTCCCAAATTGAAAGGCATTATTGAGACTTTGAGCTTAGATTGTTGATCATATTTTGTTATTGGAATAAGAAAGCAAGTGACTTTTCAGACTTTGTGCTATGATATCTTTGTTGTTGGGGAAACTATTCTTATGTATTTTTCCTTAATATATTTTTTGTTCCTTTAATTCAACAAGCATAATTAGTGAAAGTAGTCAGGAAAGTGTCCTGAAGTCAACTATGGAGAGACTTTGTGCCCCCATAATTGCCTTTAGTGTGTTTTCTTTTTGTTTCTGTGTAAAGGACCTTGGGACAACTTTGTGCCCTCATTGTCCTTCATATCTCATCTTGGGCAATTCAGGTGGAGACTTTGTGCTACATCTCAATTTGTTGGTTAATACATTCTTGGTTACATTTTGCAATTACTACAAGGATTATTCTTGTGGTTTGCTAAATAGTACTTCTGAAAGAAGAGGAGTGCTTTCTGTCATTTCCCTTGAGTTTTTTCCTTTGATTTACATGCATCATCTTTGAAGAAAGAGAGATGGATGGTTTATCCTACCCTTGAGTATTATTTTTTATTTATATATACATACATACATACATACACACACACACACACATATATATATACATACATATACATATATATATATATATATATACATACATATATATATATATATATATATATATATATATATAACATATCTATAGGGAACCTCTCCTTGATGAGAGGAGAGATTAGTCCCCTTTTGATGTGGTAAACCTACACATTTGGATGACCAATCTTCCTACTTTGGCTGATCAGACCTATTTTGTTTATCAGTACGATGATCAACAAAATATTCAACCAACATAAAGAACCCCATAATTAAAGATCAAGTGCCGATTCATTAGGCCACAGAGTCAAGATTTAATCAACTTATTAGCAAATACCCATAAAAAATCATCAAAATGAGATAGATAAAAAAAATAGATCAAGAGGATCTAAAAATGAACACGATACAAATATGAAAGGAACTATACAAACAAGGCCCAAAGTAGAGGGGAAAAAAATAATAAAAAGACAAAACTATATACTATACAATATTATATGTACATAGGTTACAAACTTAGTCAAGGAAGTGTTTTAGAGGCCTACCATTAACTGGTAACTTTAATATGTCACCATCCAAGTCTCTTAATAAGAAAGTGTGTTTCCTAATCTAGTAGTCAATGGAATAGGTACCCATCACAAGGCATCAAATTTACCATGATTGCCTTTCTCCTCATGCATATTGTTCCAAAGTAGAACCAGATTAGCTACCTAAAAGGTTTTTGGAGTGACCTTCCTATCAAATATATTCTTCAAAATTTCTTTGAAACTAAGGTGTCTTTCATGAGCATATCTTTGACTTTCATCAAGCTCAACAATCTAGTTCATTCTATTTTCATAATGGTTGATTTGCTCATCATCTTCTAGTTTCTACATGAATTGATAAGTTGGTAGTCACAAATTCATAAGTAAAACTAATTGAGCTCCATAAACAAGTTCAAAAGGGATTTTTATTGTATCTCTTTATCATGATCTTGTCATCCCACAAAGACAAATTCAATTATTCACCCCACTTCTTCTTGTTTTCTTGCAAAGTACATTTAATGATCTTAAACAAGTTCTTATTAATAGATTCTACTTGCCCATTCCCCTGAGGGTTATAATTAGAAACATAATCTAATTCTATCCAATATTATTTGCACAATGCCACTAAAGGCTTAGCTTTAAAACTCATGGAATTATCAATAATTACCTTAATAGACACACCAAATCTACAAATAATCTAATTCAATGAAAAGTCCATAACTACCAGGTACATAGCCTTCCTTGTAGGAACCTCTTCAACTCATTTCATGAAGTAATCAGTTTTAAATAGTATCCATATATGTCTAGCACTTTATGAATCAAAAATTTACCAAATGAAATCCATTCCCCATTGTCTAAATGGGCCATCAATTGTCATAGGCTATAAAGGAAGAGAACCCAAAGCTTTTATCCTCCCAACAAAGCATTAACATTTCTCACACTTTCTAACTTTCTGAGAAACATATTTGAATAGTGATAGCCACCAATAATCATCTCTCATAAGTTTATGAGCTATAACTTTAGGTGCAAAATGACCACCACATACTCCACTATGAAAATCCCCTATCAGGTTAGTAGTTTATTTTTCTACCATGCATCTTAGGAGAACCCCATCCAAATTATTCCATGATATTCCATTTTTAGTCAAGAGGTATTTTTTAGAAATAATTTTGAGGGTTATCTTTTGGTTCTTATCCAAGTCAAGGGGATAATTCATATTTTCCAAGTAGCAAAAAATGTCCTTATACCATGGAGACACGCTAATTTTATTCAAAGAATCATCAACATTGAAAACAATAGTGTTTACCTCAATGGATTATAAATTGGTCTTAGCCATGAGCTTGGCTAGACCCATTGTTCACATTAAATTGGTGGTCTAAGTATCTATGTCATACTCTTGTAACTTATTAACCCACCTATATTTCTTGTTAGATGCTTCAATCTGAGTCAAGATATCTTCACCATGGTATGTAAGATGTAAGCAATAATCTTCAAACTCAAAATATAAGGCCTAAACATTTTAATAGACTTCAAGAGAGAGAAGGATTGTTTTTGGATAATGATGTAATTTAGTTCAGTATCTTGCATATCTTTACTAAAGAAAGCTATGGGTTTCTTGTGATTGTATTCATTCTTTTACAACAAGACAAAAAAATAGTATTATGAGATGTAAAAGAAAATATTTGAAATTATTTTACGTAATTAGGGCTGGCCAAAATAGGGGAAATTTTCAAAGCTCCTTTGATGTCATTGAATTCTTTCACAACCTTCTCCTTCCACTTGATGGTTTGGTCTTTCTTCATCATGAAAGTAATAGGCATAGTGATCTCTAAAAATATAGACACAAACCTCCTTAAAAAATTGATTTGTCCAAAGAAGAATTGAATTCTCTTCTTAGACTATGGGATAGGCACTTTGTCAATGTATGCTACCCTCTCAGGGTCAATCATAAAACTGTCCCT
This sequence comes from Torreya grandis, assembly GCA_037957365.1. Lineage (NCBI taxonomy): Eukaryota > Viridiplantae > Streptophyta > Pinopsida > Cupressales > Taxaceae > Torreya > Torreya grandis. The sequence continues at coordinate 171,032 of JARHVA010005485.1, forward strand.
AGACACTATATATCCTAGCAACTTGGCCTTTGTACTCCAAATTGATATTTATTTGGATTAATTGAAATGTTGAACTCCCTACATATAATTAACACTTTCTCTAGATGCTCTAAATGTTCTTCTCTAGTCTTGGAGTACACAATTCATCCTAATACACAACTATGAATTTTTTAATTACCCTTTCAAAATAACATCCATATCTCACTGAAACATTTCATCAACATTCATTAACCCAAAATACATCCTCGTATATACATATGTGCCCCAAGGCATTGTGAATGTGGTCTTGGGTCTCTTGGATTCCTTCACCACAACCTAGTTATATCATATGAAACTATCTAATGTGGAAAACATCTTTGATCTTCTAACACTTTGTAGCAATTTATCCATATTGGGTAGGGGAAAATTATCTTTTAAAGAAGAATTATTCAAATTTTGAAAATACACACACAAGTAGATGTCACCATTCTTATTCCATACAGGGACTAAGTTCACCACCAATGATGAATACCTGATGGGTTGAATAATCCCACCATCCCTTAGATTATTTAACTCATCTCACATCTTAGTGGCTAACATGGGGTTAATAGGTCTTTTTTTCAACTTGAAAGGCTTGATATCAGGCTATAATAAGATTATGTGTTGAAACAAGTTTTCCCTATATGCTTTCAATTTAGAACAAGACCATGCTAGATAGTTCTAGTACTTTTTTAGTAGTTGCATATAAATTTTCTTCTTAGTTACACTTAGGTGAGTACCTAGCCAAAATTTACTTATATTCTTATGAGAAACCAAATTACACTTAGTCACATCTTTTGAAATAGATAAGTCTCAAGTTTTGATTCTACCTGATCCATCAAAAGATGCTTCTAAAAATACCAATCCTCTAGGGAGCATGTTGTTTTTGGCTAAATAATGTCTTTCCCAAACAAGGTTTCCTTTCTACCAAAAACTTGAATAATGGATTCCAAGTCTATGAGTTGATCATGGAACTTAGATTCATAATTTAGAAACCCCTTAGTCTATTCATCATCATCAAACACCTACCAATGAAGAACATTTTTTGGTAGTAAAGGCCTAATAGGTACCTTCACTTGATTCTAGTAATTAGGGTTCATACTTGCAATATCAAACTGAGAATCTAGCCCTACAAGTCTATCAACATTTTTGTTGAAACTTCTATCATGATATCAAATGTTGAATGCATCAAATAACTCAATCAAATCCTAAACAACATTCTAAAATTGTTTCAAACTTTTGTTTTTGGTGGCATAAGCATTGTGGACTTGCTTTACCACTAGCTCAAAATCACCCTTGAAAATCAAACTTAAAATTCCATGTTCATGGGAAATCCTTAAACCAAGAAAGAGTGCCTCAAACTCAGTAGTGTTATTCATGCACTCAAAGGACAACTAAAAAGAAAACTTGAAACACTTAACATTAGGGGCATAGAAGATAACCCTTGCTCCATTTCCAAGATTGGAGCAAGCCCCATCAAAGCACATCTTTGAAATAACACCTTTTTTGTCAGGTTCAACATCAAGAATAATAGGTTGTTTAATAATGTCATTATTCACAACAAATTTTTCCAATTCCACATCCATTTACAATACTTCATTGAGAGCATGTTTTAAATCTTCAAGTATATGTAGCATCTTTGACACTCTATAAAGTTTAACCATCTTACCCTCCAAAGGAATGGTGGTGTAAGACAAGTCTATTTGTACACTTATACCCATGCTAGTATACTATTTTCTTAATAGCATCATCCCTCACTTAGGCAATAAATCCTCAAATACTACATCCATATTCAAATATTTACCTAGATGCACTACCAGCTATACTACCAACCCCTTCACTTGTCCAACAACTAGTACCTCTTATGAGTCCATGGCATAACACTTGCCAAAGGCTGATGTAATTTACACTCTAAGCTCATTTAGGACACCCATGTGCATCAAATTTTAAGAAGCTTTGGAATCAAATATGTAGTTTTAAACAATTAGACCATTAATTAATAGGGTTGTATAAAATAGATCCACATTTAGCTGACTTTCTACAAGTCCAATCCCCAAATAGACATCCAAAGTGGGTTCAACAACCTATTTTGATTATTTATCACTTTCTAGTGGATCTTGGGGTGAAGTCATCTCATTTAAAGTTGATATTTCACCAAATTTCAATTATTCAAATGCCCTCTTCCTATGTTTAGGTATTCATAATAAATCAACAAGTGGAATGGTGATTTTTAGTTGACTCAAAACATGGGCCATATCACACATGCTATATTGAGGAAGAGGAGTATTAGGTGGAAGGGTGACAACAAATTTTTCTAGTATGCAATCACTTAAAGTCTGAAGTGGATCAAGATGGGATGCATTTACATTTTTAGCAACAACCTTGAAGGATGGACTTTTTTAATGTCATTTTCACCCTTAGGGATACTTGACAAGATGGGCATTTTATTTTTGGCAGGAGCACCTCTTGGTTTAACAACTTGGGAAATGGGTATCAGTTTGGAAGCATGAGGGATTGTTGTATTTTTATTTACTTCCTTACTTGCATCCCCTAACTTTTGATTTGCAGGGGTAGTGTCTTGAGGAGTAACACCTTAATACTTGCTTTTCAAGTAATATTCTCTCTCTTGGGAAGTTGTTGCATTAATTAACATTTGCTTCTCCTCAATTGATGAAATTACCCCATCATATTTTTTATCATTAATGATCCTAAAAAATCAAAATCATGAATGGTAAATTCATATGCTTTCACCATATTAACATCACAATTAAATTTGTAAGTTGGGACACATACCTTTTGTACCACACTCTAAAACTGATCAACAATAGTAGAACTCGACAATTCTATGGAGAAAGTCATTTTTATTTGAAAATTTTGATAATTTAAAATCAAAATCTCATCATCAAATGATGCATACTTAGGTTCATTTGCATTTTTATCAATCAGTTCAGTAGTATTACATGGGGGATGGGAAAAGAAGCACTCGTCACACCAATCAATATCAATGTTTTAGCCTACTACATTTACTTTGGTGTTTAATATATCAATCACTTCTTTTTTAGCCTCTCTATTCTAATTTATATTTATTATTTGATCACGTGTAGGCCTCTTCCCTATATCATTATCTCGATTATGAAAAAAAGCACCCCCTATGTGCTTGATTCAGATTTGGATCTCTTTATTGACTTTTAGAACCATGAGGGATCCCCTTCTCATCCCTAGCCAACTTGTATGGCATCTCTTTGATAGTGGAGGCCAAAGTATTAACCATTTCCTCGAGGTTGGTTGTCTTAGTGGACTATGTTTTTTTAGGATTAACCAATTTTACATCAATCCACTTGTTCATGGGCTTTTCCATAGCCTTTATATTATTCTCAATTTGGCTGGCCATATTAAATGGCAATTTTAGGTTCATGGGAGTCTTGTACCTCAAGTAGTAGGTAGCCTTCTTGTCAAAGGCACCACAATATTTAAACAAGCATGATGTATCACTAGGCCAAATTTTCTTAGGAAACCACATCATAGTCTTATTTACACTTATATTGATGTCCTCCACACACTCATTAAGGTTCTTCTTGATGCTTTTGAACTCAACCAAAAGAAATATATGATCAATTCTATCACTATACTAAATTTTAAAAATATTCTTCATCTCTTCTCATGAATCAATGCATCCATGGGGAAGGGAATTGAACCATTCTCATGCATTTTCTTTTAGTTTGTGCACAAAAAACTTAATACACATATCCTCATGCTCAACCTTATAATACTCAATGATAATGTGGAAATCTCTCAAGTGTTGATGACCAGTCACTGCATTTTTCATTGAAATTTTGGAAGGTGGTTTTTTACTTCATTCGAGACTTCATTAGGAGAGCCTTACATTTCATCAAAGTTAATAGGTCTAAATCTAGGAATGCAAAATTTAGGACACTCATTCTCATCTTGATCCCTATGCCTCATCATTGGTCCAATTGGAGGTTCATGAGAAAATGACAAAGGGTTATGAGGGGGTGAATGAGGTGGATTTGAGGGGTCAAACTTAGGAAGGGATTCAACTAGTTGAGAAGGAGTTGGATAGTAAATGGGACTATATGTTTCAAAATTAATAGGAGATATATGGTATACCTAAATAATAAGAAGATCAATAGAAAGTTTAAGTTATCATAATCTTGATAACCATTAGCAATTGAAATTTTCCCTTAAACCGGCATCCAAAATTATCTCTTTCATCTTTGATGCAAACTTAAGGGTGAGACAAGCTATTTTGACAAGTAACCTTTGAAGGATGATCTCAATCCTTCCAGATTTACAAGCAAGAAAACACTCAAAGATAAAACATAATAAAGAAATTAATAATAGGTACTGATCTTCCTTGAAACCAGATGATATAATTAGAGTCACCACTAAAATCAAAATTCTAGAAAATAACAGTTGACAAATTAATTATGATACATGTTAAAAACATATTTTTCTGAATTTAATGATGAGACATGAAGGCAAAGATACTAAATTTTTTAGAATTATGCTCAAAAGTGGAAAACATCTTCCAACATGCAATTTTAACATCTCTTTGCAAAAAATGCAACATAATTCAATTTTTTCAAGTCTTTCAAATTTATAACAACTTTCCTAGTAGAGTGTTGAGCTTGTTGATGGCCCGAAGTAGTAAATTAGTGAACTCAAATAATCTCAAATTTTAAACACATAAATTGATATGGATAAACATGTCTGAAAATATAGCTAAGATTACTTGCATAAAATATTCCAAGTCAGAGAACTTGATAGAACCTAAATTTTTTAGCTCTCTACAAGAGTCCCAGGCAACACGAGTGATAATGAGTGTTTTTAGTAACAATGTTAGTTGATTGGTAGAATTGATGAACCAAATATAGTCAAATTAATATAAACATAGGCAAAAAAAACTTTCAACATGGATTACTTACAACTCTCTTCAAGATTCCCCAAAAACACAAGTAATAAAGGATATTATTCTCCCCAATAATGGCACTAGATGAGTGTTGATTCCCAGTTGTACACCTCTTTTGCTTGGCCTTTCACACTTGAATAAAATGGAAAAAAAAGATAAAAAACTTGTTGATGTGTCATTATATCTGGGGAAGGGTTTAGCATCAAGAATAGACCAGACATATAAAATGACTGAGAGGCATCAATAGAAGGTATGGTTAGCACGCTACTACTTCTATCTCTACATGAACTAACGTGAGAGGACTTAAGGGGTAGCTTGCTCACATGCAATGATTAAGTAATTCAATTTACATGGGGATTTTTGGCACAATAAAATAGAAATATGACCAAGGCACAACCAAACCTGTTTGCTCCACCTAGGAAGGGTTGTCACATGGGATGAACAAATTCTCTATGTTACATATTAGCTACTAAAGATATATGGGTATATTCTTGCAAATTTTATCTAAAAATAAAATTTCAACAAAAATAGACTAAATGGAATACTACAACGCTCATCTTTAAAGCATAAAATGCAAACACATGTTATATAGGTAGGATTTTATGCATCTACAAGGCAAATAACACTTAAAATATTTAGCTGGGTGTATTATCTATAGGGTAGGATATATAGTTTTTAAAAAGGGTGTGGTGTAGTAGTGGTTTTCAAACAATATGGCTTATTGCAACATTCTATTTCCTTGTAAAGATGGATAAAAATTCATATGCAAGCAGATGGGGAAATACTAGGAGTGCTTTATATTTATTGGTGCCATGAAATATAAATACCCAAATGAATCTTGAAAGAATACAACATACACTAAAACTAGAATCTCCTAATTTTTTTTCCATTGAATCCATAAACCTAGGGTGCCCTAAAAAGTTATTCAACAACATATTCTATAAAATAATGTAGAAAGGGTTTTATAATCTAGATCAATGCTTAAAATGACAACTAGTAGTAAGCATATCCAATCAAAAATATTTTTAAAATACATTCTTACACTTCATCAAAAGGAAATAGTAAGAACCACAAAGAGTTTCCATTAAATTTGCAAATGAAAATTACATACATCATTTTTTCAAAATGCTATCATGGGGACAAGTATGGTGAGTGTGCTATTTTCACAAAAGAGACATAAGCATGATCTCAAAGCTTGCTAATAGTTGTATAGCTGAAGCTACCTTAGCAAGGGAGACAATACATGCACATGGGAGTTCTTCCCAAAAATTTGAAGAAACTAGACTTAGAGAGAAGGAACAACCAACAACATCAACCTTACAATAAAAGACAACTCTTCTATTTATACATTTTTACACGCATTTTCAAACTAGGAATGGGGGTTGAATTTTATAAATTTGTACAATTTTAGTCAACACCCCAAAGTCATTCCAAGATAATCCCAGCTAGAAAAATCCTTTGCCATGCTTGGAATCTTCATGTTTAAAAAGAAAAAAATGATTCCTCTAACTTCATCTATAAGTAATGATGAAGATTTAAAATAACCCTTTACTCTCCTTGGATGGAAATAAATTTTTCTTGAGATGGAAAGAGAATATTCATGGTGGAGGCCAAATAAACCAATTGTCTTTTATGGAACTATCTAGAGATGCCCTTTGACCACTCATTAGCATAGTTGGAAACTTTTGGACAACTGCCCTTCCTTCTATTCATGCCAAAGAACACCTTGGGCTTGCAATGGTTACATTTGAACACACTAGACACATGTCTACTTGATAAATATTCTTTGGAGTGGCCCACCTTGGATTTATAGACCTACAATATTTCTCCCATGGAGTGCTTGAACAAGCAAAATAATGAAAAGTGAAAAACTCAGGTTTATTTTACCTTTTTATTTTTTGGCTCCAACTTGCATTTTCACACTTTATAGTTTTCAATTTTGCTTTTTAATTTTTTTTATTTTAGGGTTAAATCCACATTTTTTAATTCATAAATTCATTATTGTTCACTTTTTAACCTTTTAGGAGAATTCTTGTCACTTTTTCAAATTTATAATTTTCCTTGTTTTGGGGAAATCTGGGTCCCATTTGCAATTTTACAATTTGCAAATTTAGGATTTTTAGAATTGAAATTCACAATTTTAGTTCCCATAAGAAGTTCCTTTAGGGAAATGGGAACTCCAGCTATAATTTGAAATTTATAAATTTACAAAATTGGAAATTGCAATTGGAGTTCTCATTTCCCTAAAAAGATTCCTTTTAGAGAATCCATAACTCCAATTGCAATTTGCAATTTTACAAATTTCAAATTTTAGTTGGGGTTCCCATTCCCCTCAAAAGTTCCTTTTAGGGAATTTGGAACTCCAACTATAAATTTATAAAATTTTAATTGGCTATGGAAGTTCCCATTTGTATTGGGACCCCATGTTGACTAATGTTGACTGGGGGTTTGGGAGACCCAACTATAATTTACAGTTTGCACAAATGCAAAATCATGAAATTACACATCTTCTTAGGATCTCATTAAATCTCCTCTTGAGTTTACTTTTTCCATGCTTTGACTGATGGGATGAGGAGAGTTGATCCTAATTTACAACTACATTTTGGAGACTTGCATTTTGTAAGTTGCTCTTTCTACTAAAATTTCCCAGGGACCTTGGGGGCCTCATATTTAATTTTTATAACTTGAAAATTTTTGGATTCTTTAATTAACTCCATTCTTCCAACCTATTTTATCAAATTAAAATATTGTATAAGATTTTACCAAAAGTTGACTCTTTCCTATATGATGCTTCAAAACAAAAATCCTTCTTGTTTGCATAATGAATTTGAATTTGATCTCTAGTGAAGATGACATGATCAGGGAAAACATTGACATGGAAGAAGGGACACAGTATGCATTAAAATTCAATACATCATCCATCCATGTGATCACTTCTAGGAATCCAAAAAGGTTGATTCACAAGATTCTTTACACAAATGGGTATAAGTGATGCCAAAGGAACCTAACAACTTTGTAGAGGTGAGGCTACTTTACACATAGCTAAATTCAGATCATCATAAAGCTACTTCAAAATAATATCTAAACCATCCTTCACAAAATTCCTAAAAATTATTATATCACTCATTGAAAGGCTTAAATAGCCAAATTGTTGATAGATTAATAGGAAAATCCTTCAATGTAAGGACCACAACATCAATTATATGACCAAATTCCTAATATAAATGCAATTGATCTATGACCTTGTGAAATTTGTGAATTCCTCACCCTCAAGTTCAAAGAATAATTCTATAATGAACACTTTATTCTCACTAATAACACTATCAGCCTCCTCTAAAGATTTGATCTCTACAGATGTTGAACCATCCTACTTTTTTAAATATTCAACAATACCATCTTCTTCATAAGGAACTTTGTAGTCTTGAATGCTTTCCCTCCCCCACAACTACTAAATGTGGTGAAACATCCTCATACTATCCATTAGTCATTTTACATACCAATTTTAAATCCTTCAAACCCTTATCTAAACCTTGTAATGGATGGCCCTCATAAACACACACATTTTCCCTGATGTGAAGCCCACGGTCATATGAAGCCCCATATTATGTATGATGGGTGTGATAAATACATCTTAAAACTAGGAGGAATGTGAAGTTTCTTATTTCAATTGTTTTCTTCTTCACCTTCACTTGAGCTAGAGAATGCATGGTAGCACTTATTAAGTGAGAGGCATGGGGTGGGGTTGAATTCATGATGTGTTAGTGCTAAACCACTTCAGTTGCATATAGTGCAGTGATAATGATTATTATTGTCTATTCCATGTGAATGTGCTCTTCATTCCAAATAACTAAGTGTCTACACTTTCTTTCATACCCATTGGCTTTTCAACTTTCCCACCCATTCGTCATGCCTTGTAGGATTCAGTAGTGATTATGTAATTTTCAACTTGGAGAAATTTCAAATTATTTTTGGGCTTTCTTTTCATTATGTGAGATTCAAAGCTACCACAATAATTTTCAATTATTTTAGTTCAAATTACACTTCATGTTCCTATTTTTTTCATTCACATTCATGTATTTGTTTTGTGAGATCCGAAACTTGCCAATTAATTTGTAATTTGACAAACTTATAAATTGCTTTGTCATCTCCCTTTCTTTTTATCTTATGTTTAATTTGTTTTTTACCCTTATACCTTTGATGGAATTTGATCTGCCTATCAAATATTTTTTATTTTATGTTTGGACATCTAGTATTGTCATTTACATTGTATTTTATAAAAATGAAAATTAGAAAAAGATTATTTTATTATGTTTTGATTGGTTGAAATAGATTGACATGATTATTTTTTGTGTAAATTGGTGTATTTTAAATAAATAAAATAAAATATTTTTCATTGTCTAATCAAATTTCATCGATTATAAACATTATTCATCAACTATAGGATCTAAAAAATTAAAAGATGTCAATGATAGTGAATAAGTTATACTTTCACCTATGATCCCTTAGACCTTTTGGTGATGCATGGGCACCATGAGCTATACTAATATTTATACCAAGAATAAAATGTATGCTCAAAATAAAATATACATTTATGAATAGCTTTCATGTTGAAACATGTGGCATAGCTATTAACAAAGTGTATGCAAAAAATCTTTATATTTCTCATTGCATTTTTTTCTTGAGGTTGCCTTGAAATGTTAAATGGACTAATCTAATGGAACATTTGGTAATATTTTAATAATTTTTTTATAGGTTTTATGTTTTAAGGTAAAGATGTGAAAATGTAGGTTTTCACAGTTGGAAGAGCATTTTCAAGGAAAATGCAATGCATTTATAATCACAATCATTTTCTTACCCTTTAAAATAGATTCATTTAAAAAAAATGAAACTATAAGGAGATGGTGAAACTTATGAAAATGGAAACTTTTAAATGAAGGGAACTAGATGTAAAACTTGGATGGATATTATAATTTTTGTGGGTAAAAAATCATAAGTTTTCTAATTTAGGAAATATTTCTCATGATTATTCATTTTTGTCCTTATATTTTTGTCACTTTACAATATTATGCCATTATTTAAGACCAATGGTGTTCAATTCACCACTCTTTTGAGTTAAGGCTATAAGCATCGCTAATAGGGTATAAAGTGGGTGAATACATATTTTTGGCCAGATTTTTGTTTTTTGGATCTATTATTGGTTTGATATTCTACTAATGGAATTAGGCAAATTAGTTTTAGATTGAGGTAAAAACAAGTTTTGAAGGGACCCTGAAACCCTATACAAATCAATAAATATATAACAATACAAATCGCCAGGGAAGGCCAACTCACTGAAAAATAGTATCAAAAACCAGGTTTTTACAAGGACCTGAAACCTCAACAAAACCAGGATAAACACCTTGAAAACATGCTAAAAAATATATCATTAGCAACAAGCATAAACCATGACAAAAAACCCCAAAATACCATAGGATTATCTGTCACCAAGAAAAAAGACGCCATCAGATTTAGCAATAAGGACGGCCAAGCCCGGGATCGATCCATCAACCCCTAAAAATGTGTTGCCCTCAAATATAGCAACAAAAACAAAGAACCAAACCCTAAAACCAGTGCCACCAACGCCCAATCCATCTACCTAATCAACAACCCATACTCCCCCTCTATAGAGGTAACACCGACATGGCAATCGAATCGTCAAGGAAAACCCCAATGTTTGGAAGCACCTCTAGATGAGCACCGACCCCAGTAGACAGGATATGGCAGTGAGTAAAGCGGTCGCATAGGTAAGGGCTTGGATCAAAACACCGATCATGAAATACCACTTTGTGTGGCTCTCCCTTAGGGGTTACCCCCCAAAACCTACCTCCGGACCCATTGCCACCGCCACCCAACCCAGCCTCCCTGAAATTTGCAAAGATCATCCTCTAATCCCAGAGGAAATGCTACCATGGCCTACTAGATCTCTCCAAAAAACAACTTTGATCCACTCAGAATAGGAAGGTGGCTAGCACAGCAGCCACAAAGCAAAAATCTGAGGAAAAACAAAACTGTGCAAAAAAAATAGGGCTTTCAGCACGGTGCACCATAACCAAGAATGCACAGCGCTCCAACACCAAGATCCTACCATACCCAGGCTGAGATCTGGTCAACATCGGGCAAGGAATCTTCCGTGAAGGTTAGGGTTTCGACCAGGCCACATCCGTATTCACGTCCCCCACGTCCCCCCGCGTCCCCCCATGTAATTTGAATAATTAGGCAAATTAGTTATTTGATATATTATTAGATTTTAATATTGAGGGCTCACTGTTATGTTTTTTTAGTAAACAATAATGTATCATAAAAAGAGACATTATAATAGTTTTTAAAGCCATAAATAATGTCATTTTTGATATGTTGGTAACTTGTTGACCTACAGATAAAGAGACTTAAAATATTCAAGAATTATAAGATATGGCATAAGTCTATATTAAATTCATCACAAATGAAGAGACAACATCTGTAGTGTATTTGTTGAGACTCCTAAATCATGAAGAAGATATGCTTACTCATAAATGCGATAAAATATATCATATTAAGCATGCTTAGGCAAATGTTTATCACTAAAAATTAATAAGAAGCACACACATTTGGATAAAAATTACAATCAAAGAATATTTTATGATAACTATAGTTTTGTTTGCAAAATGAGTAGTTAGGTATTCCCTCTTACACCAACAGAGTATCAAGCTATCAGGGAGTTGTGGGGAAGAGGGTTGAGGTAGACTCTACCCAATATTATGCTCCAAAATTAATAAGACTAGATGACATGATGCATCCATCACCTTTTGAGTTCCCATTTTCATTTTTTTCGTGAATTTTCAGCTTTGCAAGAGATTCCATAGATATTAATTGATTTAAAAATTATGCATGATTTTTACGTTGTTTGCTTGGATCATTACTTTATATGCCACTAAATTTTTTATTTAAAGGTCTTTTTGATGATAGGTAAAATACTATTCTTTCACATCCACATAGGATCAAGAGAAGCCATTTGATAATTGAGTCAACTCTTGAGATGCCATTTTTGGAAAATTTGGGGAAAATGGGAAGATCCTTGGGCCCCCAGACTTGTTAGTCATGACAAGGTCCAAATCAAATGATCTCAACATAAATATTTTCTTTGCATATCAGAACTTGGGAACTCAAGACCAACTACACAAGGACACATGGAGGAGGACTAGTGCTAAGATATTTGGACTAACAAGTTATCAATCTAGGATCTAATCATTTATGGCCATATGGCACTGAGGATAGATCATAGGTGTTAGTTCAATATATGTCAAGGAATAGGGTGTAATATTTATAAAAATATATGAAGTGACATGTAGTCCCTGGTGTTAATCTAGGGTCATAGTCATGACAGAACCCAGGATACCACTATACAAATCTTGAAATGTCACATGGTATGGTCAAAGGTATATACAAGAAGGACCTATAGTGTTATTGGAGAACACCATGCAACAAGGTGACATTTAGGCCCTAGGTTGAATGAATACTTGCTAGGTGGCATTTATAATTATGATCCAAAAACTGAGTGGATGATGATGGGGTAGATGACTCAACATGGCAAATATTTAGTTGAGCAGAGTGAGGGCAAACCAATAAGGTACTACCACATATATCACTTATAATGATGTCACATCACTATCACAACCAAATAATTTTAAGAATAGATTGGTCTTTCAAGACCAATAATCTTAGTGAGCCCTTTTGTTCTTAAAGAACTTTATTCATTTAAATATTATATAATATAATATATAATTTAATTATATATATTTGTATAATATATTACATAATATATATTATAATATAATATATAATCTAAAATAATATATATAATATAATATTTATATGTATTAATATTAAAATATTTCATAGCTTTTCTCCTCAGTAAGAATGTCTTTGGATGTCACAATAAGTTCATTTAAAGTAATTATGGGGGAAGACCAATCAGGGTTATTTAAGTATGTTATATTATAATAATATATTATAAAAACCAAAAACCTAATGAGAAAACTATTTTATTTGGGTAGATCAGGTTACCATCTATCCCTTCATAATTTGCAAAATTGAGCCTAAAATATTTCTATTAAAAGCATATTAGACTTATAACCATAACATTCCATGAAACAATTTCTATAGATTGCATTTGCTTAAATGCCTCTACTACCTTGAGAAACCATTTTGTGCATATCTTAAAGGCATAGCATTTCAAGAAACCTCTTTTGTTTCAATAATTATGTGAAACATTTCATAGACCTTGTTTATGATTCCAAATTTTGCTTGGCAATGCAAACAAATCTCTACATGGTTATGACACATATTGATGTATTGGCCACATGGTTCTTGATTTTATTGTGTTGATCTATAAGTTAGTGGCTCTTGTATTAAAGATAATAGATATATCTCTGTCATGTTTCGTTGTAGTATTTGACTATCATGTCAATTTACAAGGATTTTAATTTATTTAAAATATTTTATTTTAATCATGGCATAGTTCATATCAGAGGAAGAAAATATTAAAAGTATATATTATATTTATTTATTTTTCAAAAAATTACATTTTACATTTGATATTATTTTTTAAATATGTATAAAAAATGAATTGTATTTTAAGAAAATGAATTTGTTACTTTGTCAAAATTTTAATTGTATTTAATATAGTCTAATTAACTCATAAGTTTGAATAGAAATATTGAAATAAATATAATTATTTACCTATTAAATAAAATATATTCACTTCTAATATGGAAGAATAGCCACTTAAAACACATCTAGGATTTACACTTTAAAATTCTTTTTCATTTTCATTTATATTTTAATCAAATTATGCATTTCATCCTATTATATATTAATATAAATTTAATATTTTAATTTAATTGTAAATTAATATAAAATATATTTTTTTAATTAATAACAGTTACATTTTTAAAATTATTTTACAATCCAAGAATTTGACAAAGTAGATAAGTAGAAAAAATCAATATTTATACAAAATATATTTATATCAATGTTAATGACTTGTTTTATATAATGAGAAGTTATATTCCTCTCCAACATCTCATACTTTTGGCATTTTTATTTTAGTTCTTCCTTGTTTCCACTATGATTTGTGTGTGTGTGTGTGTGTGTGCACATGTGAGTGTGTGTGTGCACATGTGTGCACACACATGTGAGTGAGTGTGTAGGTGGGCATGCACATGTTTGGTATTCATACATAAATATATAAAAATGTCATTAATACAAGTTAAACATTAAAAATATACTTTCCACATTTACATAGAGAAATAAATTAGCGATTAACCAACCTCATAATCATTATATGTCAATCCCTACTTTATGAATTCAAAAATATTACACATAATAGATCAAAGGAATGTGTCATTGTATGAAACCTAATCACACCTTTCCCTACTCCCCCTACATTAGTGTTTTTGCATCCTTGCCACCAACAAAAAATGACAAAAAATGTTATTTATGAAATTTTATGATCTATCATCATCATCACATATCAAAATTATTGTCAATGGTGGGACAACACACCTACTAATATCATTTAGGCCTTATGATGCGCCCACAAAAAATTACCCCATGTTATATTAGTAAGGTAGCATTAGTATATTCAATAATCAACTTTGAATTATAACTATTGATAAAATATGGAATGAGTTACTTGATCCAATAGGTGAATGCCTTACAATGTAACAAGGATATCATTATTTTTACATTTTTCCAATCATAGCATATATCAATATGCTCTTTTTTTTTATAATTTTTTACCTATGCGATCTCCTTCAAAATTTTATGAGGTCCATCATGATTTCCTCTATTTCATATTTTAATCTATGATTAATTTGAAGGTATCTTTAAAGGGATGGCCATAGTTATATAAATATTATTTACCCATGTTTTATAATTTTTTTGATAGCTAAATAATTCCACGTCAAGATTCAAATCGTATTAATCAAGACCATCTTGACATCATCCCAATTTAAGAAATTCTAGATAAACTTATCTTCATTTGTGTTAACAAATCTCAATATTTCTATTAATTAAGTGACACCATATCATGTAAAAAATTTAACACCAAAAACATTTGTAGGTAAAACATTAAAAATTTCTATGCACACATGAAAAAGAATCACTCTACATAATTTAAATATGTATCCATGTTTTCAACTTGCCTTCTATATAAAATAAAATATTCTCTAGGATAGAAACCATTTATATTACCCAATCACGTGGGTTTAATAAAGTATTTCACATAAACTCATAGATGTTTGTTAGAGGACACACCACAATGCCACCTTTAATTATTGCATCACGTATACCAACTCAACATAGTTTGGCTTCCATTTTACACATAGAGAGTTAGTGAAAAACACTATGGGATCCTCAATTATTACACTACGTTCCCTGACTTGACATAATTGAGTGAATATTGGGAAAGATATGAACATATGTATAACCAAAACATAGACATTTGATACTAAAATAACCCCAAAACAAATTTAGGGAATTGTTAATAGATTACATCACAAAACCACATGTAAAACCTAATACACAACCTTACCATGCATGATGTAATAACCAAAATAATTCCAAATAAGAGTAGACAACCCATAAATGGATTAGGTTAATGATATACTTATGCCTGGATGACCATCGCTAGAGGATTCCATAGATAAATGGGTTGCCTAAAGGATGATACATCATTTGAGGGGTATTAGTGTGTGGGTCCATGATAATAACCTTTAAACATTTATAAGGCACTTGGTTTCCCCATCAAACCACTTAAGGATCCTCATCCCAATATAAGCATTTGATAACCCTATATGGTTATGACTTGTTGACCAATGAGGCAAGAAGATTAACTTAAGCCCTCAAGTATCCTTAAACAAAGTTAATGACCCAAGGTAAATATTTATCATAACAATGATTAATATTACTAGAAATTATTAAACATATAATTTTTATAAAAGGAAGGACCATAACAGGTCCTAAAAGGAGGACCTAGGTACCATCAAGCCAAGCTTTGGCTTATGCTAACCTTACAATATTTAAAATTGAACTTTAGCATTCCCCATGACAAAATGCACATGCTAGAATGGGCACAATGTACTTAACCATTCCATTACACAAAAAAACACGTATCCATTTGGGATTTTTACCTGATAAAAGATAATCACCAGTTGTTATGATGAACCATCATTAATAGTGTTACCAAGTCAAGATTGTGTAAATAGATCCCCTGACCCTCAAGTCCTTACACTAATGGTCCATTTAAAATATTTAAATTAATAATAATTAATTATTTAGACAAAAGAGTAATGAATTATTTGGATGGAAAATTCATCCATTAGGATAATTATAATACCATAAATTTAAGCCAGTTATGGGTTGTATTAACAAATAGCTAGTGACCACATCACGTATTGTTTGCACATGACCAACCAAGCAATCCAAGGATTAATTACCATATTATAGATACATTTAGCTTTGATAATTCAACCCAAAATTTAACTTAGCAACCAATAAATCATGATTGATCTCATCTAATAACAAATTAAACATAATTCACTTATTAACTTGCTAATTAATTAAAATCTCCCATGTTTATACTAATAAAAAAAGTATGTTTGGATTAAAAACCATGTTAAAAAATATAGTGTCATGTAATCAAGGACATCCATTAAGAAATATTCATAAATTAATGTGTAAATATGAACCAATAAAAATAACATCATAAAACAAGTTTCCCACAACCCATACATAGTGTGTTTACAATGTAAATTTACAACACTTGCTATAATGGTGTGGCCTAGACAACCACATGCTTATACAAATATAAAAAACTCTCTACACTTAATTTTTTAATAAATAAGTGTTCACAAGATTAATAATGTTAATATGTATATATCAAATGAATGCCACATACACCTTACAACTAACCATCAAGAAAGAGAACCGCATAATCATGTTACACAATAAAATATAATATCCTGAGGCTAATTGAATAACATTAATACACACACACATTCATGATTGTGAATGCATGCGTACACGAGCACGTACACATGAACATGCACATGCACATGCACACACACATGCACAAACACACACAAATATATATATATATATAATTAAAATAGTATTTTCTAATTTCTTCGTCCCTTCAATAAATGATTTGTTTCCTTGGATCAACAATCCAGGAATAGAATTTATTGTTGGGTTAATTCTCTTATTGCTAAATCTTGCCCTTTTTAGCCAATCTATTTATACCAGACTAGTAAACCTTATGGAATTCTGTTATAGTGGGAGCCTTTTGTTTATGCTAAGTACTGTCGCCGGATGGCTAAGCGGAAAATAGTATTTTAATTATATATATATATATATATATATATATATATATTCTAGCCATGGCTATCATAGCCCTATTTACTAAACCACATGGTTAACCCTCCTCAAGTGAGGGAATTCCAATGACTTAAACTTAACCATGCTCAAAGTTGAATCACTCTAATATACAAATATAATATAACATAATCAATCCTTAATATAAGGATGCCATTTATAAGTAAAAATGAAATACTATTGAATAAAAATGTTGATGCATAACAAAGACTATAATTCTGAGTCTTAATATCACAATAATAAGATAGATATAATAGCTTGAATAACTTTCAAAGGTTGATAGTTTTAACATATGAATATTTATGCAATTCTGAAGGCGTATGCACAAGGAAACTATTGTGCTATCATATAAATACAAATGTTTGAATCAATTAGTCAATATAATTTATGTCAACTACAATAATAATTACATTATAGTAAACTCAAGAAACAACTTTATCATCTTTAAACCCTGCATGGATTAACAATGGTGAACATAGATTCATAGGTGACAAGTTAATTAGGAAACCAAATTAAAAAATAAGAGCTAACTAAATAAAATACCTACACTGAAAGGGTGAAAATAACGTGTTAGCATAAAGTTGTAACGTGTTCTTCCCTCTTAGTGAATATTCTGAGAATTAAATTCTATTTTGATAAAATAAGTTTTACAATGAAAAACAATCAAACTAAATTAATTTCACTTAAAATAAGAGTGAACATCCTAATATTACTTACTAATGCAATTATCCTTTTTACAAAAGAGTAATCATGAATAAATTTCAAACAAATAGGGTATTGCATACCCATGTAGCTCTTGTGAGACAAGATCAACAATGCTCATAGCAAGTTGTATAATAATCTACAAAATAAAAGATTACCCAACTCTCATCTAATCATAAATATTCTATTAGTTCAACCAATTAATTTTATTTCAAGTGAGTGATACCATCTAAAATAAAATAACATAATGGAATACATATGGAAATTCAAGTACCTCTTTCTTAAATATAAAATTGTAAGCGTTTCTAGCCATCACTAAAGGAAAGGTAATGCCAATAGTAAGATACATATGAGAAAGACTAATACCAATAGTACCACTTGTCTTTGTAAGAATAACCTCTCACAATGATCCATAATTAGTTTTAAATTTGAATTTAAGCATTAACTATTAAGGATACAATAAAAACAACTTCAACATTTCCACACATAATCAATGGAATTTTACCATACATAAGTACAAAATTAAGTAGTTGTACACTAGTCTCCCTATTTAATTTATTGCATACCAAACCATATAAATCATAATTATGGCAAGATCAACAAGTACCAGCTCTAATAGACAAGCATCATATATTAAAACCACATAAGTATGTTATGGATGCATAATAGGTTACTCAACCCAAGATATCAACTCCTAGAGTTAAACTTTCATGGTTTGTCAACCAATGCTAAATATTTGTCATACAAAAATAAATGCATCTCAACAATTAATACTATAATATTAACATTTTTCTACAAGTTGAAGCCTATGCTAATATGACCATAATATCAACAGGAGGTTTTATGTAAATAAGTTTCACACATTATTAAAAACAACAACCAATGTTTGATCATATATGTAAGTGAGTCAAATTCATGATATACTCACTCATTTGATACACAATAATAATATCCAATAGTGAGATGTACATCACAGTTGCTAAGTAATAGTATAAATTTCATACCAAGTGACAAAGTCAAAAATTATGGAAAATTCACCCCCATCATCAGCAACAATGAAATACATATGATTTATCATACTCTAACCTT
This sequence comes from Torreya grandis, assembly GCA_037957365.1. Taxonomy (NCBI): domain Eukaryota; kingdom Viridiplantae; phylum Streptophyta; class Pinopsida; order Cupressales; family Taxaceae; genus Torreya; species Torreya grandis. Next base: position 190,224 of record JARHVA010005485.1, read on the forward strand.
CAGTAAGAAGAAGCCATAAACAAGTGATTTCCAAAATCATGCAAAACCAATCCCATCATAGATAAAAATTACACCCTCTAATATGGTTTAACATATTCAAGTAGGAAACCATTCAATTAGATAAAAAAGCAAATATTATCTAAGATCATACCCTCTTTTCATTTAAATCAAATTAAATAAAAATATCCACACAAAACTTCATATTCACACCAGGCCATGATATATACTCAAGTGAGAATAACAAAATATTCTCATAAGAGAATATACCTAGTAGGGTTTTTAAATAACTTTTAGATATTAATATAGAATTTATAATTCATAATTTAAACTTAGGAGAAAAAGAACACATGCCTAAGGAATATATAAATTCAAGTTTTATTTCGGTCTTTCCAAAGTGGTGCCATATCCTAGCAGTCGTAACAACAACACCTCAACTTCCAATACCCTACAACAACCAACTCAATTACTCCCTCTTAATTATCCAACTTCTATTCATTTCTCTATGGTGGCCTAAAATGTATCCCTCAAACCCTCTATTTTATCCACAATCTCTTCACCTCCCTTCCTCTTTCCATTGTAGTCAATAGACCAAAATGAGGGTCGATTCAATGCCCAATAGAGTAGAAACCCTAACTATGGTTAGTCTTAATACTATGTCCAATGCCATACAAGTCATGGAAAAGAATAAAGTTCTTCCCAACATCTAATTTTTTTATTAAAGAGAAACATGGCTTCCTTCATATGTTTACTATTTCTCTCTCCATCAGAGTATATGATGAATCCCAACATTGATTTTGGGTAAAGGGAGATACAATGTTTTGTTTATTTTCATTTTTTTAAATTGCTTTCCTACATAGGCATTCAAATAGCATCCTTACACCACATGATTCATGACCAATACATGGTCCAAGACTTGTCACAAGAGGGTCATGATCCTAACCAAGACCCCCACTCACCAAACATAAAATATCAAAAAATTTAAAAATCCTTTTTATACAATGTCACACATGTTCTATGCCTAAATATTTAGACTCAAATGCAACCACAATACTTTAAATAATTAAAATTCCATATATATATATATATATATATATATATATATATATATATATATATATATATATATATATATATATTCTTGCCATAGTTATGAGCTTTAAAACAAATGGACTTCCTTATATAATTTATACACTTTTTCAAAGTCCATAGCTAAACTTAAAAAAAAAAATCAAAACATCTTAAAATAAGACACATGAAAGTGAGTTTAGGGGTATTATAACCATTACCAAATAATATAACCTAATTTAACCACCCAAAGGGTCATTTTAAGAGTATACATGTATATATATGTAATATAGATAGATAGAAACCATAAAATTGCACTTGAGACAAAAGTTGAAATCCATTTGAAATACAAAGAGACATGCCACGTAGGTTATATATAGTGGTTGTAAAAAGGTACCCAGTGATAGGGTCATGACATCCTCCCCTCCTTAAAGAAGAGCCATTTCAACAATAAATCAACAACCAAGAATCATGCTAAACCAAAATTAGTCTTTATCACTATTTTCACATAATGTTTATACGTTAAAATAATTTAACATATAGCTCAAGAATAGAAATAATCATATTGCTAAACTTTAAAAATTATTACTTAAAAAAAAAGTCATGTCCACTATGTACTTTCATAGTCTATTAACAAAACAAGAAATATTGACATACACTTATCTTCTTGGTATATCAATTAGATTTATCAAACTCACATCATGAGTAAATACACAACCTTACCTTGATAAATTTTATATGTTACCTTTGGGACAACCATGCCCAATGTTTTAACTAGGATAAAAATTTACCCCTTTTTGGCTCGGTTTCCTTTGTAAGGCCAAGGTAAGCAATACAAGGTGTTAGACGCACCTTTTTTAACCATGAAACTCTATAATATTCAACTAATATAACATATAAATCCTAATTTTTGTGCCTCACAAGGCCTTAGTTTCACTCAAGAAAACATTAACACTTGTAACAATAAGGTCTTCCAACTTAATATTGCCCATACCTTGGCAAGATTATCAATGAACTATTGTTTTTAATGCAATACCATTTATCATCACCTAATTGCTAACCACCTATGTAGTTATAAAATCAATCAATCCATGCCCAAGTATGCATTCTAGGATGTCATTACTATAAATACTTCAATATTTAACAACAAAAGAGTTTTTCAGTACTCTTTAAACCATAATTTATAGTTGTTATCTCATACAAAACAAAATATTCAAGAATTTCCATCTTAGCCATGAATTCATGATCAAAATTTTAATAGAAAAATGGTTTTCAGAAAAACCTTTCTTCTCATTACGATGAAATATTAACACATAACTACAACTTCATAACAATAGTTGTCCAAAAATAAATCCAAATATTTTTTCATAAATTTTTGGATATAAGAGGATGTCTTCCACAACATTACATATATATATATATATATATATATATATATATATATATATATATATATATATATATATATATATATACATACTCATAACTTCATAGTATTCTATAAAATGCTAAACAACACAAATCTATATAGCTATATGGCATTGCCAACACCTAAATTATGATTCATGCATATTTATTTTATTCATTTCAAAATGACAATCAACAATAACCATACCACTATGGTTTCCACAACACGTGTTATACATGCATACATTCTTGGTAACATTCATCATATAATGTTAACAAGATATAGATCTATCGATCCATGCTTACTTTTCTTTCACCATTCACTATTTGTGGGTTAGTGCAACATCCCACACCAACCACACCAAACATCAGATAAGCCATGGTATGTATCCACATGCAACTCCAAGGTTTTCAGCATGCTCTCCATACATATGTGAACTCACATGGTGGTTACAGGGATTACAATCCCACCATCTCACTACACCTACCTCATGGAAGCATTAAATAGTAGATAAAAGTTAAAATTTTCACTGATCAAGACTTTACATTGCTCCTCCCAATCATAAAATCAACATGCATTCCATCCATGCTTAATAAAATAGAAATATTCATTTTAGAATAACAATAATCTTAGGTATATGCAAATAATATCTTATACACAACATGGTTACACCTACCAATAAACACATGCCATTACAATTAGAATATTTATTCTAGAACATTATTTTTAGGTAATTAAACCATTACCTCATTCATATCATGCTTGACTTTACATGTCAATTTGGGATTGCAATTCAAAAAGTTTGGTCTTGTTAATGTTTCATAAAAGTCCAATTTCTATGACCACATAGTTATTTTACAAGGATACATAAATAAATTTCACAAGCTTGGTGGTATAAAAACCTCAAAGAGGTATTTAAAGTAACATTCAATCCAAGAGGTGACCATTATACATTAAGATCCCATGGTCCTCCTGAGGTGCTCATGGTGCACAACCCAAATGAATCAGGTGGTTACTTCATGTAAAGGGGAGAAGTGGATATTTAGCCTATGAAAGACTCCACTCTCTATCCCATACATGATTTAACCATCATGGATATGGTGTTATCTTCACCCCAAACCTCATACTTTCATCAAATTTCAATGCTAGAGTAGTGATGCAGGATCACATTGAATAATACACTCACTATACCTTGGCATATTTTTAATTGATAGAGGTTGATTCCAAAAGGAAGACTACATAAAAAGGTGGTTCATGATCATATCACATAATCAAATATTATACATATAACAATACTAATATTTAAGGGGAAATATGGAGATTCAAAAACTAAATAAATTCATACAAAATAATAAGTTACAAGTTTACATGATTATTATAATTAATAAAATGTAAAATGTTTACACAACATACAAAAATTTACATGCATCAAAGGAAACACAATATACTATGTCACACATGTGGGTCCAAAGTTTTCATAAATTTTGCCAAGTTATTTTTTCATCACACCACTTAAACACACTAGTAAGTGAAGCAAAAGGGTCCATGGTCCTCATTAGTCTACCCAATGTCCAAATGTCATCCAAGATGACATAACATATCCAGAATATAACATCATGCTCAATTTCAAGTATCTCAAGTTCATCAACACCTTCTTTTAAGGAAGTGTGTGTTCTAACATAAACCATAAATCTATATCCATGAGTCTCAAAAATTTACCAATAAAGTTTGTGCCTCATGGATTAGATGGTTCACTCTAGCTATTAATAATAAGAGATCCCCAAAAATACCTCACTTGTCAAAGCAAGTAACTCATATTCAACCACTAGACCCTCCAGACTTAAGCTACATCTTTAAAACTTCCAAGGGTATTATGCCTCATCATCATAAGATGGCTCACCCATGTATGTTGTCAATGATCACCATATATGGTTTCACGATTACAATAACAATCTATATCACTATCCTCCCAATTGACTTGTTTTAACAAGTTAAAGGTTGACTAACAATGATTACTTTAATGAACATAATCTTGAGAAAATATGAACTTAGCCAAGGCTCTAGGTGAATATCATGTCATCATCATGGAAATTATAGTTTCCATAAATGTAAATATAGATGCAATCATAAAAGACATCCTCATGGATGTAAAATATATATCCATGATCATCATAACATTCTCATGGATGCTTAAAACTCAACTTAAAATAAAAAATTCATTCACATATACATGAAACATAACTAGGGGCATCATATCCTCCTTTTAGATTAAAACATACCCATGATAAAAATAACCACATCATGAAATTAAAACATATCCACACACTCAATAGCTTCTAGCTTTTTGAGTGACAAAACCACAAGCTCCTTCATTCAACTCAAAGTGATAAATGCACATAGCAAACCAAGTCTAAATTCAATATCTTAGTATTATGATTCATAATACTTATTCACTTCAAAGTTAAAATGGTTGTAATTCAGCCAACCATATATGAGTTTCCAACCTAAAACCCTTCCCAAACTTAGCTTGTAAGTGCATTACTTGGAAAAAAATAATGTTCCCAATCATTAAACACAATACTTATCAATTTATTTACTTTATTGTAACTAATTAGGTGTAGTAACACAAACTCCAAGTAAAAACTTATAATTACTTGCCCTATCTATCTATAAATTAAAACTATATAAAATCATAATTTATCCATAATAAGTTATAATAAAACAAGAAAAAGGAGTAAGGATTAGCTCCTTGATGTTTCTACCAAACCATTGAGGATATAGGAATGCCTTATAAGGCTATTTATGTTTTAGATCTCATCATGGCATAAATAAGTCAACCAAATTGATAAACACACACACACACACACACACACACACACACACAAATAAAATAGTTACATACACATAATATTTCAACATACCTTTACCAAAGTATACCATGGTGGCTCCCCAAAGGCAAAATTGCCTTAGAATAGCCTTGCCCAACTAGGAGCATCTTAAATCCATGGAGGCATTCTTACTCTACTCACAACCATAAAAGTTACAAGTGGTATGTTAGTTCCTTAAATCCATTATTGAAATCTTTTCAATAGACTAAACTAGATATTCATTTTACTAAAAAATAAATTATAGAAGTCTTAATTACAAGGATAGCAATGGTTATCACCACCATTCATGCTTCATAGTTCCTCAAAGCCTTACGACATTCCCCTAGTAATAAGAAAGTGTAAGCTCGAGTGATTTATCCAAGAAGACCAGCTCCTCATATCCAATCTAACATTCTAGGTTAGAGTTAAAGCTTTGGTCCTCCCAAGGTCATAATTTTCTAAGCATCTAGTGATGGGTTGCCCATACAACCCATCAAAATATATCAGACACTATTTCCCTTTATTCTAAGAGCAAATCCTTTACCACTTATCTCCCATTGGCTCATCCATATAAACCAATGGTTGATAAGTGGGGCTTGCCTAAACACAACCAAAATCAAGAAGGGTTAACCCAACCAAGGCCAAGGTAGAGATTAATGACCATCATAGAAAATTAGACTTATATCATCCTAGTTCCATACCATCCCTAACCATCCCATTTAATGAAATGCACAAACCCTAAAATCCCATTGTCTTCATACACCGAAAGATATTAAAAAGTTGTACAAAAATAAAGAATATAAAAAAATCTACCTTCAAAACTAATTTTAATTCATCTAAATGAAAAATAAACTAAAAATCTAGACCATATAAAACATTTAACTTTAGTCATACCAAAAAAAAAATAGATACACAAATAATACCTCATAAACCTAAATAACTAACAAAACTTTAGGGATAAAAGCATAAATTGCATACTTGTAAATATAAATATTGATAAATTACCTAAGAGGAACAAAATAAATCTCTATATAAGTAGAGATTTAATTATATCCACTAGATGATACCATCACCCTCTTCAACATGTATGATGATGGCCACACATCGACACATCAAAGCCATAGTTATTTTTAACCTATGAAAGGCTTAACAAAATATCTGTAGATGAATTTTGGGTGAGTTATTGTGAGTAATAATTCCTTAAATGTAAAAAATATTTGTTTAGCTTTTATAAAAAAATCAAGGGGAAAAATAAAATCCAACTTACCTCACCTATTCTATTAGAGCAGATGTTGATTCCATTTTTTTCTATTGATGTGTATAAGTAGTCCTCCAATACTAATATGATTATGGTATGTTTTCTTATAAATTTTGTTTCCCCATGTATTGAATTGATTTTATTCATCAATTTTGAGATGAAAATTTATTGATAGATTTAAATAAATGTAGAAATTCGTGGAGGAAGAGTTGATATATTTAAATTTTGTAATATTTAGAGGACTGAAAATGGATCCATAAAAGGTGCAAACTTTAGTTGGGTGGTCATTCTAGGATCGCATTTTAAGTGTGATATTTTCATGGTATTTCAATATTTTACACAAATTTTATCAATAAATTCAATGGGGGATGTGCAATTATTGTTAAATTGGCACACAAAGACAAAAAATAATTTCTAAGAATTACATAATATGAACATAGTTTCTAGAAGTTGAAAAGAAAGGTAACTAAGTAGGCAATATTGATATTAATATATTTAAAGGTGTTTTAATAAAATTATGATGTTAGATATAGATCCATAGGATCAGTGATGATTTAAGAAGGTAGGCCTATATATTACTTCAATTATAAACTAAATGATACAAAAAATAGATATTGATTAGATGATCAAGATATTTATTCCTTAGTGAAAGCACTCAAGATTTGAAGATATTATTTATTACTAAAATATTTTGTATATGTACCATCACACTTTGTAGTTCATAAATTTTCATGTTAATATGAACCAAAGATATATGAAGTGGGTTGAGTTTTTATAGAGATAACAAGTTTTTAATGAAGCATATGACTAGTGATATAAACAAAAGTTGTGGATGTGTTGAGTTAAAGAAGCCTCTTGTTGAATAATATATGAGTGGAAGTTAGGATATATGATTCTATAAAGGATATTTATGACAAAGATGAATATTTTAGAGATGCATGGAAAAAATTCATAGAACAATGAGTGGTGATAGAAAATTGTGATTAGATTATTTCATGAAATAAAAATTATTATTCTGAGGAACATATATGTGTATACCTAGGGGTTCGATGCATAAAAATTGATCAAGGAGAAACATAGTGGAGCTTTAGCATGTCAATTTGTTCATAAAAAACATATGCATAGTTTGTTGATAATTACTCTTGGCCACAAGTGATCATGTATGTGTTGATAATTACTTTTTTTGTTGCAAAACTTTGAGGGTGCAAGTAAATTTGATCTTATTTTTAGTTTCCTACAAAATATTTTTTCGAGTGTGTTTTTAAGGTCTTTTTTTGGTCCAATTATAGTTTATAATATCCACTCAAATAATTAAATTTGTAATTCTTTTAAGTTCCATTGTTGAATCTTGTGACTTAGCCTTGTGAAGTTTTGACTTCTGCATAACTTATCGTATGCATAATTTGATGTGTTACAAGTGAAGAGCCATTACAATACATAACCATTTTTTTGATAATTACTCTTGACAATAAGTGTGCATGGAAATGTGCATGTATGTATAAGAGAATATGTGTATACTAAAATATTAAGAAAACCCAAAAAAAATAAGAGTGAATAAAGACTGCTAATATGATGTTATCTTCAAGTCAAATCTTATTTGATGATCAATTTTGTATGTTATGTGGATTCAAAAACCTCACTTTATTATATAAAATTACAATCAAATATATATGGACTTGATTTTCATATAAAAAATGTTTTAAATCACCACATATTATAAAATGGGTGATGTATTTTGGTTTTTGTGTTATCCCTCAACTATTATTAGTGCCATGGTTAGTGGCAAAAAAATCAACACTCAACGCACGTCAACAAGTGCTTCATCAATAAAAATCTTAGTAATATATGAATATTTGTCTTAGGATGAATGCATGAAAACAAAATAGATTAATATTTACTTTAATTTTTATCTAAATGCTTGAATTAACAACTCTTGCACTTTTAAAATAGATTCATTCAATCAAAGTGTGTTTATACAAAGTCCTTTTTTTCATGTCATCTATGTAATAATGTACTTGTGTATTTATAAAATTCACACATTCAAAAGAGGACCATATTGGCATGTAATTTAACATAAAATAGGAAAGAAAGGCTATAAAATTAGGTACATAAGGCACAAGAGAACCAAAACAAGAGTCATAAGATCCCAACCCAAAATGATGCATAGTATAGTTCTAGGAAAAGGACTACAAGTTAAATAAAATAGGAAGGGAAGAAATAGAGGAATGAGTGGAAAATTAATAGGGAAACATTGATAAACATGATAAAACATGTGAATAAGATCCTAAAATAAACCCATAATCAACAAACACATAAGTACCTTATAAGCATATAGAACTTAGGTGTCTATAATGTGTGTGTGCATATCTGTGCACATGCATGCATTCATATACGTAATGCCATTGGTGTGTAAATATGTGTAAATGTATTTGGACCTATGAAAATCATTTCATCAATTATAATGTACTATATATATTGCAAAGACCATTGCAAAATTATAAATGTCTTCTCTTCAAATGGTTTCATTGTAAAAAAGCATGAATGGATAAGATTTTACTAGATATAGAAATTGTAAGTCAATTAAAGGATTCAAATGGTTTTTATGTTGTGGAATTTATTCCTATAAATATTGATCAATATGTCTCAAAAACTTTATTCATAGTCTATTTTATTTCATCAATTATAATGTAGTAGATATATTGTAAGGACTATTCTAAACCTATAAATGTTTTCCCTTCCAATGGTTTGACTATAAAAACACATGGATGTGTTATCTAAGAATTAATAAAAAGACATGAATGGATTTTTGGAGTACTAATATTAAATTTTTTAGGACTTATTGATGTAAATAATAGAAATAAAGAATTATTGTGAGTTTCTTGTAAATGCAATGCAAATCTTATTTTGTTAGTAAGATATCACTTCCATGTACCAATAGTACCATAAATAATTAATTTGAATGGAATCATCATGGTGTGTTTATTTTAGTGATACAAATAGTATAAAAAACTATATCGTCTATGGATATTGCATTGAAAGTGGATGCAAATTTTTATGTGTGTTCAATTTGGTATTGTTGTGAGAAGGAATATGTGTGTTTGATCCATTTTTTCAATCATTGTAAGATTCATGATGTAACTCCCAATCAAATTCATACCCACATTGAATATTTTTTATTTTTATTCTTGAGTATATTTCTTCAATTCACTTATCATGTTCATATCAAAAATAATTATATGCCCACTTTAGACATGATCATTTCCCAATCCTCAAGTTTTGGCTCGTCATTTCCAATATTTAGTAATGTGATGGTAATGTCAAAAAATTTCCAAAATTTTGAACTATATGATTTTCATCCATTTGAACAAAAATTTACTTCTTCAAAAAGATATAATGACTCCAATGAAGAAGGTTATTCAATGTATGCATCAATGAAGGTTGAATCTGCAAGTACATTGGTTCAACTCTTAGACACTTGATATAGAATATTTTTTTAAACATTCAATGAAAAAAATGCATAGATGCACAAAATGAGTGGAGTTATTGAAACATATGATAAAATACCTATGCACTAACATTAGGTTTGATAATTCTATGATTTACAAGTTTCTTTAAAGGCATTTGAAGATGGTTCATTTAAATTTTTATTTTATAAAATACTCGATAGCATTTTATTGAATTTTTATTATCAATTATTTACTTTTGATGGATACTTATAAATATATTTCAATACAACTTCACCTAAAATATCAAGGTAAAAATCAAAATTTTCTTTCCAAATGGAAAGAATTTTAGGGTTGTGGACATTCAATCTATTATAATTACAAGAAGGAATGCATTTTTTGTTTCATTGTTTCTAATGACTATGAAAGATTCCTCACATAAATCCCAATGTAATTTGTGTCAACATTAAAGACTTGTTTCTTTTTTTACTCAATCATGTTTCTAAGTGAACTTAACATGTTTTATTCTAATAACTATGAGATCCTTATTCTAAACATGAGCATCATGTTTTGGGCCAATGTTTCTAATATTTATTAATGTGATGGTTATGTCAAAAATTTCCCAACTATTTGAACTGAATGATTTTATTGCATACTTTGGTATCTCCTTAATTGTAGGAAGATGGCCCAAGTTTCCATGAGAATAATTGATCTCCCTCCAAATGGGAGAGAATTGTGCATAAGTAATAAGCCCTAAAAATGTTCGATAATATGGGATAAAAATTTTGGGCTTTCATTTGTATTCCAAAAGCCCACATATAATGTATAGAGAACAATTTTTGGGAATACATAAATTTTATAATGATATTTGTGATTGCATTTATAATTGATCCTTTCAAATTAATTGTGATTCATCTCCATGTTTAGTCTCAAACTATTATACTTCAACATGACCCATTTGTCTATTGACCATAAGTTTTCCATAGATAACCATTGAGGGAGGTTTTAAATATACGTAATTTTATTTTGACATAATTAATTAAATGAAAAAAATATATGTTGATTAAATAAATTTATCACAAGAATAATTTATGAGACAGTCTATGTGAAAACATTAATGATTAAAGAGATTTTAGATTGCATTAAAATTTTATCCTTTTAAATTAATAGAGATGATTCATCTCAATGTTTAGTCTCAAACTATTATACTTAAAATTTACCCATGTATTTATCAACTATAAGGTTTCCTAGTATAAGCATTGGGGGGTATACATAATCATATTATGGCACATAAGTAATTATGAATAAAAAAAATATCGGCTAAATAATTTTTTCATTCACCATGTATAAATGATGTGTGTGTTCATTATAAAAATGAAATGGTCAATATGGTTTCATCCCCATGGTAAATGTTGACCTAATATACTTGAACATGACCCAAATACTAATTGACTAAAACTTTTCCCCACATGAACATTGAGAATCAAAAGCTATGTGAGCATGCATTACAACACAAAATGTGATATAAATGAATGTTTAATTAATTAAATCATTATAATAGTCTACCCAAAATGGATAAATGATTTTATTAATTAAACATTTACACTTACACATACCCTTAATTATTCCTTTAAAAGTAAATTTACAACACAATAAAACATATCTTGCAGAATATCTCAAAACATTGACCTTTACACTTCAACCACGATTGAAACTCCTCCATGTAGTGGATCATAGTGGCACATCTTAAACTCTAAGTTACATTATGAAGGTAGCCCATAATTTTTAAATGTAGAGAGTAGTTAAAGTTAGATCTTTCTAGGTTTTATTAGAAACTTATATGAGTAAAATGTCAATGCATACATTTGTTTTAGTTGGGTATACCTTAAGATAGTCCTTAAAAGTTTTTAATGATATCAAGTTGTTATAGTGAAAGGTAGAAGATGTAAGATATATTTTTACCATGATTTACATAAATAGGTAAATTTTATAAATGCATATTCTATTATTGTATAACATGTATCCTCTTATAATTCACATTTGTGTATATGTTTCTATAGTTACACATTTTATAAGATACACATTTAAACAAAAAGGTTTGAAAACAAATAAATCTCATATTGTCAGTATAGTACTGTAAAAATATATAATTGTCAATGTATTTGATAGCACATTTCTAGGAATATCTACCAACATGTCATGTTTTTAAGGGATGAAAATAATTAATGAAACATGAATTTACCAAGGAAAATATACAAGAGAAAAAATAATTTTGCATCTAGATTGATAACATCAGCTATTTCATGCCTCTTTTGATCTAGATGGCTGATATTTGATATGAATGGAAGATCAAATAAATATGAGGCTTGTTACAAAGTTGAATATTTGTATCTAGATGTTATCCCATATCAAGACCTTGGTTGTTTTTATAAGTGGTACAACATATTATTATCATGTAGTCAATGCTAATGTCAACAATATAATAATAAAACAAACTTGCATTAATTATAAGGGAAGTGAGATAAATACAAGATAAATAGGAATGAAAATAAAATTAAAGTAAATTAAAATGTAATAAAGTGGTAAACAAAATAAAAGTGAGAATTCATGTGCATTGTGATCAAGTGAAGCAAAATTTAAGGTTTGATATGGGGGATTTACATATATCATGTTTTTAATGCAATAGAGTTGTCATCACCATAAATTTTGACTAACCTTTACGCCCAATGACCACTATTTCTTTTATCATCTATGCATAATGAATATATTGAAGCCCATTGTGGTGGAAATGAAACCTAAGAGTTCAAAATGAAAGCACACATGGGAGATAACAAAAACAAATTATAGCACAAAAAATGTAGAATGTAATTATGGGATGAAAACCTTCAGCTAAAGGTTGAGATCAATTTTTATTTGACATTTTAGGCCTACCTCATTGTATGAGATTATCCATTACATGATTTTTTAAGTTGAAAATATTTAATTTTCAATGATGTATATAACATTTTTTTATGGTGATTTATTATTGGACATTCAAAATTTTAACTTTCAAACTCATTATGTTTAATTCAATCTTGCCTCATCTATTTATTGCCTTTAAAAATTTTTTAACACCAAAAATAGTTAATTTTTACTATTATTGGTGACAAAAAAGTGTACTATTTTTATCATCTATGCACGAGGAATGTATTCAACCCCATAATTGTGAACATGTAATGTGATAGTTATAAATTTTATCACAAGAATTATGGATAAAAATTTACTGGTGTCATGTTTCATAGCCTCAATTTAGATTAAAAATCACATATTTATCTATAAAATCACTTTGAAATAATATTATTTATAGAAATAAATTAAACCTAGCAATTATATATACATGTACTACATATTTTCATAAATCTCATAATCAAGAAAGTACATTTTGATAACCAAAATTATGTCCTTCGATGAATCTATGATTAAATTAAGTATATCTTCTAGTTTAAAATAAAACAATAATAAATGGTGATATTTACAACATCAGTGCAAACCCAAAAAAATATGACCAACCTCTAATACCTTTTCATCAAAACTTATCAAATGTCATAACATTCCACATCAACATCATAGGTGTCATGCATTACCTTCATCCACTCATGGTACACTTACCCCAGTTGATTTAATGACATTGGTTTTACAATATCTTTATATATCTACATATAATTTTACAAGGATGACCACATAAAACAAAATAATGTATGTCTTTCCATAATTTTTAGTGAATCTCAAATTTAAGATCATGAAATTAAGAGATCTAATAGTATGATAAAATAAAATGCAAATATTATCCATAAATGAAATATATTTTTGAAAGCAAGATACTATTTAACCATAAATTATATGAGGGTCCTCTTTTTTATTATGGAGTAAATAGGGTTAATAATATAGAAATGACAATGCACAATTGTGATAATCAAGTCTAAAACATGGCAATTAGATGATAAACATAGATATAACATATGCTAAGTTTATTAAACTAAGATCTGCTAAATATAAAAAGTATAGTTATGATAGATATCAAAATGAAAAATAAACATTGTACTTAGTTGGTTTTGATGATAACATAGTTATATATTTAGAACATGTAGGAATCATATAGGAAGATGATTCTATAATAGTGAAAAAATATGGATTGATTGCCTCTATAGCCATAGATACTTACATCAACATTAGATGGTTACATCGATGTAGTGTCTAGGTTATACATAGGTGTATTGTATGGAATACCTACTTGGAAAGGATGTGACCCATTATATGCTTATGGGTTTATCATAACCTTTACTTTGGTTCATTTTGATCTAGGTCATGGATTGTCACTCCTTATGAAATTACAAAACCCTAGTTCTTGATCTTCATGGTGACTTGAAGAAAAATATGTTAGTAGGATCACAGTGTCAAGATGACCCCAAAGACCCCTTATTCAATGAAAATTACCTAAATATCCAATACTTTAAAAAGGGCCTCAAACTTATGTAGTTCTTCCCTATGTGTTGGCTTGTGTGTGAATCATGCAATATGTGGAAATCAAGTACAATAGTGACCTATATTTTAACTTGAAAAATATAGCTATTGGGATGCCCTTTTACTAATTCATACTTGTATATGTGTAGTCACTATGAATTATATGGAAATATGAATAAATATGGGAACTTTTCTCAACTAAATTCTCTTTGAGTGCTATTTAGAATAAATATTAGGTGAATAATGAATGAGGATTGATATTGTATTAATATAAAAATACCTTTGGAGAAATAAATCACATTAAATAACTTATGATAACCATTAAGATATGTTTTATTTTCAAATTAGATGACTTTTACCACACTGGACACTTTCATCAGAGCAAGACACTTGCATCGATGTAAGTTTCTATCCTGGATGCAAGTGTCCATGAAGTGGGAAAACATGTATAGACACAAAAATTTTAAAATGGAAGATACATACATTTTAAGCATTATGGGTAAAATAAAAGGCATCATTCATCAACATAAGACTAGTCAGACTAAGAGATAGGAAAAGGGGCACAAGATATAGTAGATGCAAGAATTATGAAAGTGAGAAAGGTTAAAAATTGAGAGGAACAACCAAGGTCTAAGTTTTATAAGTGTAAAAGATTAAGGTTCTATATAATCCATAAATATAATCTATGTTTTTCCCCCTTTAAATATTAATGAAATTTCAATTTAAAAAAAAAATAATGCATACCTAGGTGTGTATAACACACCTTGTCTTTGCATGAAACCAACTTGAGTGCTTTGTTGGTGACTAACTTACAACCAAGATCATGTTATATTGTATAATAAGTGCATATAATCTAGAATTAAAATTGTTTTAAATTAATTTAAATTGAAAGATCAAGGTTTAGGAGTACCCTTGTGTATCAATGTAGGTACCTTGTTTATTGGAAAGTTGACTGATCTAAAAATGATACTAGGAAAAATATAGATAATTCTATAAATTCTATATATATAAGGAGATATATATATATATATATATATAAGGAGATATATATATATATATATATATATATATATATATATATATATATATATATATATATATATATATATATATATATTGGAAGATACATGCCCCCAACCTTAGAGAAAATGTGAGTTACCACTCGACAGTTGAGATTAGCTCAATTGTGCAACCTAATGATACTTATAACCTGGTGATGCTAGATAATAAAATCAAGTCCAACATAAAAGCATATAAATATTAAGTGATTTAATGACCTCAAAAATACCAAAATTTAATGAAAATAATATAGTATATTGGCTCAATATAGTCCATAAAAGTCTATTCTAGGTATCAGTGCATAAAAGTCCATGATATAGTGACAGATTATAAAAGAGTTTTAAAATCTGAAACCGATTTGGATTTTGAAATATTAGGTGCACATTTCATATAATATGCACCTTAAATATGTATCATGTTTAATATGTGTATAACAATAGTTCCAATGTATATAATTTTTCCAAAACTATGAATTTGAATCATATAATTGTGTCCTTTGGCTAATTTAGAAACTGTGTAAGTGTGGAGAACATGCTTACAAAGAATTCCCCCATTATATATGGATAGATTTTAAAACTGATATGAGTAACTAATATGGAGAAATTTGAAAATTTATATAAGTTATAATGTGGATAACATGTTTCAAAAACATGCCCATAGTATAATCTAGAGAATCTGAATACTAAATAAGTGTGGAGAACATGTGAAATGAAACCATTTCATTCACCAAATTGTTTTAAATTTTTTTTCAATCAAGGGTTATTTTTCAATTTATGCTTTCACTATGTAATTCCCAATAGTTTATTTAAATGGAATTTTCCATTTTTGTTATAAATCTAACTTAACCAAGAGTAATCATTGTTAAAATAGTACTCCTTTTAAATGATCCTTGCTTAAAAGATTTAAATAAATGATCTCTTTCCATAAGTTCATCTATCCTCTTGTATTGTGATTCATATTTTATTCATTTTAACAAATTGTTCAAATATCCATAACCAACTCTATTCTATCATAAAACCCAATTGCAAGGATCCACTACTTATCCAATGCTAGTGGTTAACCCTTTCACACTTATACCCTCTAACCTATTAGTATGAGTTTATTTATAATGAATTATTATGGAATGTCATTTGTTTAATTTTACACTTTTATGGAAATGTCACTTTATATACCAAGAGTCTCAAAGGATCATCTATATATTATGTGTCAACTCCTTCATAGGAAATTAATTATTTTATGATCAACCATGACTACATAAATATAGATTTCATTTAGAAGAGTCAATAGTATTTTATGTTAGGAAAGGTCCATGTGGTTTCAAGTCTATGGGGATATGAATAACCCATAAATATAATTATTGGACCAAATCCCATTTAAAACTATAATTTCAAAGGAGATAAACTCTTAACATGCAACTCCTTATCTTACTTAAGAAAATGACACTATGAGTATAAAGCATTGGAATATCAACCCTTAATATTAAAAAGACACCATTAATAATCCAAGAATAACCCAAACTAAAAATGACTTTGTATATCTAATTTTTATTTTACTATCATAAGATTTAAATAAATATGACAAAATAATAGATGAGAACATCCTTAGGAATTTTGTTGAGGAGATAATGAACCCTTAAATAGAAGACCCTTGAATGCTTTATCAAATTTATTTATCACTATTACATGCCTCACAGTTCTTAACTAGAAGACCATATTTAGAGATAAAACCTATGGAATAATGATAGAAGATGACATAGCCATAAGGTGAATAATCGCTAGAATAACATGTTATACATCTATCCATGATGCATATAAAATATCATACATCTTAGTATAATCATAGGTCTTGTTACATACTTATAAAATAAATTATAACTAGTGAATTTTAGTAATATTAATTAATAATCTAATATCATAGAGGATTAATAAATATATAACCTCAAATACCATCTACGCACATGCACATAATCATATTGAAGTGAAAAATAGACAAATGCACCCAAGTCAGTACATAATTCAAAACATGATATGAGGATACTTAAAACATATTCATATTAATTAATAAATTATAAGTTTTGTCACTTGGATTTTCACCCTGTAATGAGATGTCTCAGCTCTCCTCATCCATGTAACACAATTGAAACACCTCTATGCTTGTGCGTAGCCTAAGAATGAAGTGAATATCTAGGTAGGGCTAGCTCCCTTGATGTACCACTTTGGATCACTAATAGACATAGAATATAAAGGGTGAAAAAAGAGAGATAAAACTAAAATTAAAATATCCTAAATGAGGTGATACACCAAATTTTATGATTACTTCCAACCAACTACATGTCACACATGAGAATAAGGGACAAATTGAACATACACTTCTCCAATCTATATCTTCTCACATAAATGTTTCATTATGAGGTTATGGATTAATGTTTAGGATAGGAGGAATATAAAATAGGACTTAAATGTCACTATTTAATAGACTAATCACTCAACCTTGACACTTCTTGGATCACTTCACATGACTTGTAAGAAGAAACTTTCCAATTGTAAATAGGGTGAAAGAATGAGACATGTTAAAGAAATCATAATTATCACTAATAAAGATAAATAATATAAGTAAAAAACACTATGAGTATTCATGAAACAGGTAAAAATTAGTATTATTATTGATCAAATGGTATGCAAATGAGTATGGATTCACCATACTCAGGTGGAACATGAATTAGAAAGGCCAAAATGGCTAGTTCTTATAGAACTTGAGAGAGAGAGAGGAGAAGATAAAAGTATAAAGGTAAAAAATAAAATTTTAAATATTATTAAGGGAGTTATATACTCATGAGAATAATATGTGAAATAAACCATGAAATTTCAAGAATCCCAAGTGTCCATACAAGGCATAAAAATCATGAAACATGGCATGAAACTCCTTATGTTTGCTAAAAAAACTACCTTCGTGATTCAAATTTGTTTGAACATCATAAAAATAAATATGGATAGGTATTATTATTTGAATAATATTTAATTATTTTATACATGCCTATCCATGCATTAGTTTTAGTCTTGATCATTTAGAAACTTCTAGGAATAATCCATCAGCATTTGTAGTTTAAGAAACTCCTCTTTCACACATCCTACATAGTTGGATTCCAAAAATACATAATTTTTCCATGAAAATACATTGGATGGAGTGGATGACACAATAAAATACCCTTCATGTAATTATATGCATTAGGCACACCTTAAAATTAACTCACTTGAAGTTTCCACCCACCTCACTAGCTTAGTCACTATGCCAGTTTTGACTGGTTGAGATGAAGTAGATGGTTGAGGAAATTATAATTTGTTTCAAGGAATTAAATTGACATGGATATTTATATTAAGTTATAATATTCCATTCCATGTGATTTAAATATCTTGGAACCTCTTAGAAATTGCACAACACATAAAAATAGTAAAAAATACCCTATTTTATACTCCATTCATATAGTTTCATATAACTCAAAAGGATGAGAAGGATCCTAAAATAGGAATTAGTAATTATAAATCACTTTTATGGTTAAAATATATGATTTGAATATCCCTCCAACCTCATTTCTCCAATCAGATCACTAA
Organism: Torreya grandis; assembly: GCA_037957365.1. NCBI lineage: Eukaryota > Viridiplantae > Streptophyta > Pinopsida > Cupressales > Taxaceae > Torreya > Torreya grandis. The sequence goes on from JARHVA010005485.1 coordinate 209,432, forward strand.
CAAGGTTTTTGTAAGGGTTTAGGCCTACTTACCCTCTTAAGCTTTGTTCATAAAGGTTTCACGTTGAATTTACAAAAAACTTACACAAATTTAGTGTTTATGACCCCTTTAAACTTATCCAATCTTCTTATGTCCCCACGAAAATCACCAAGAGAGATATGAGCACTCAAAGCTACTTAGTTGAGCCCTTTCTTCCATTCACATAAGCCTAATGTTGCCTTTGAGCCAAAATACGACTCCCTTGTGACCTCTTATACATTTTAATAGCCTAGAAACATATAAATTAATCCTATAAAAATTATTTAGTAGGGTATAAATCTCATTATGGTATGGAAATGAAGTTGGACCCCCCATTGGGCTCTATGCCTAAACTTGCCTAACAAGCTTGTCTATACCTTAAAGCCTAAAATAACTTTCTGATGGTTTTCCTTGAAAGCTAGAAGTTTTTAAACATATAACCCCATACACATGTATAAATTAGTTAGAAGGCATATCTAACACTAACCTCCTATTTGGACACTAAACAAAACCCTACCTTTTAGGCCTACTTGCAAACCTAGCCATCTAGTCCATCTTGTTGGGTTACCTCCTTCTATGAGGTGTTACTCATGTTTTTTTAGATGTCTCTTATCTCTACACACCTTATATCAAGGTAAAAATATCTCCTTACCCACTTGATTATTACCTTTTCCAAAATTATAGGGTTTGTACATAAGAAAAGTGCCCTTTATCTAAGATAAAATATAGGGATCTTCCTCTATTTTTCCATGGAAAAAACTAGTTTATTAGTCTCACCAAGTGGTGAGGACATTATACACAAAAAATAAGCTTCTTATCATGTCATTTGACCTTGTAATACTTTCAAAAACCAAAACAAACTTTTGTGAAGATAGACTGTGCAGGGTTTAGAAGCCTGACTATGCATTGCTTAGTTTGAACTCTTTCTTGCACATGATTTTCATTGGAGAGAGTAATTTGAAGAGATAAAAATAATTTTATATATTTTTTAAACTTTTTTATCATTTTAACTTACTACATACCCTTGATACTCCTTAGTCAAAATTGAGTTTCAAATCTTGACTATATATCCTACTTTGAACTCAAAAATGGTTCCTATAGGTGCATGTTTGCTTAGTTGGAATTTGATATTAGTGCATAAATACCTTATTTGAATATTTTATGTATAATATCAATTATTTTAACATTTTTATCATGTTTAGACAATGCCAACACTAAGAATCATCACCCTTTATGCTCACTGCCTTTCTTAGTCAACATAATCAACTATGTTGGGAAAGGTGAAACACTGTAAGTGGAGATTATTATATTGAAATGTTACACAAAATTATAAAATATCATAAAACATTTTAAAAAATCTAACATCTTCCAACCTTATTTATTCTATCTCAAAGCTCCATTTTGGACTATGTGCTCTTACAATCAGCTATAGGTGTGCATTTTGTGGTGAAAAAGATACATGTAGGTGCTAATGAGACTCAATTTTTTTTGTATGAACTCCTATTGATGATAATTTAGGTAAAAAATATTCATTTAAACTATTTATAATTATACAAATCATAGAAAGATGATCTAGCCTTGCAACCTTGGGTCAGGCTTTGAAGGAGGTAGTGTGGCTATAGGTATTGTCTAGCCTTTAAGGCCATTTCAACTTGAAAGTTAATAATAATATGACACTTACGGCCTTATGGAACCTTGATAAGCATAATATAACCATTTAAACCTCTTAATAATGCCATTATATTTCATACTCTTCAATGTGAACACTTTCTCAAGTCTAAGCACTAAGTTGGATATAGGTAACTATGCTTAAGCCATTTGTATGGACTGATTCATCTGTGGTGAATGAAAACCATATTACATGTACCTCCTTGATGTTTTACATGATAATTATGTGTTATTTAGTGAAAAAATACATTATTACCTATTATTAAGCACCAAATCCACTTGTTATGCCTAGAACTTGTTAGCAATTCATCTTGTTGTAGATAACACTATGGAATTTCAGTGTTCAAAGAGCAACTTGAGGGCTTTTGAAAACCACTCTCCTCAAATAAAAAACCTCTATTATTTTTCAAGTTGATATAAATATATGGGATATTGAAAAAAATTTACTTTGAGTCTGTATAAATTAATGTAACTCGTTATTAAAAAACTTTAGAAAGGGCCTGTACCTCTATTTTGATAATTCTAATTTTTTATCCCAAAGTGCCACAAGTTTGCTTGGAAGGTCTCCTTGAGGTTAAAATAGACTTAAATATTATAAAAACTATTATAAATGTGTTAAATCATGTTTAAACCTTCCAAACCTCATATATTACTCAAACACACATTTCATGTTTCCCCAAGAAGTGGCAGACCGTATAATTATTGTAGGTGGTCATTTGCTAACTTGCATTGCTTTCTTGGCTCTTGAAGTGGTTATTGAAGTTTTATTTGGAATTTAGGATGAATAGAATGAATATATTGGAAAAAATACATCACTTTAATTCATTTCATAATCATAACACATAATAAATCTCCACCAATTAGAAAAAATTACTACAACTCCACCCTTTCACTTCTCCTTGCAAACTGAGTTGGTTGGCTCATCAAATAAACTCAAAATGTGAAAAAAATAATTTATAAAATTATATAAGGTATTAAATATCATTTTGAACCAATATTATCAATTGGACTGTAAAGAATCATCTAAACAAGAGCATAACCTATAGAGTGCATAGATTAGCAAGCAAAAAAACATAATCAAATTTATGAGGATGGTTAATAAATTACATGAAACCATTATTAAAAATATTTTTATGTAAATAAATATATATTATTTTAATTTCTCCTCACAAATTCTTTTGATCTGGAAGTTCCCCAAATCTTCGTACTAAGCATAAATTCGTTGATAGGTTTTGTGTGTCTAAAAGGGTGAAAAAGGAGTAGAATCATTTTTGCCAAATTTTTAAAATTAAATAGTATTTAAAGTGTGTAAATTTATCTTATTAATCTTAATATACATTCCCTAACCTTATCCCATGTGTTACACTCCCTTGTGAGGCTGTACAAGTGCCAAACTCTTCTCTTTTCCTGAGAAAACTACTCTTTATTTTAAATAACTTATCAATTTCATTTATGAATAGTTAATTAAGAATTAATATGATACATTTCATTGGAAATAACCATTATTCAACTCATTTAATGCTTTATTTGACTCTCAAAATGACTCAAAAAGACAAGGACTAAAATGACTAATGACCAATGCTAATATAACATGAAATCATAGTAAATGACATATAATAAACCTTAAGACATATATAATAAAACCAATATAAACATATAGAGATAATTCTTTACCTAAATGGATCCTAATTTGGCTTACAGGGTCAAATTTGGTTAATAAATTGGTGACTCATAGGGGTAGTATGCCTGTTATATTAACTAGAACAGTAGCCTTATTAGTCCATTGGGCTTAGTGAGTCACATGAATCCTAAAGAAAAATAATGAGACATTTGGCCATAGGATTTGATCAAGATAATACCACTTGAATACCTCAAACACACAAAGAAAAGGATACACACTAAACAAAGTGAACACACTAACAAGACAAACACATGTGCTCAAAGCACTTAGGAAAAATAGTAAGACAATAAATATATAAAACTAAAAACTAATCATACCTCCCTTTCTAGCATAAAAATAAAATTTTCTTCCATCTCCTTCTTCATGATATGAATCATGGTGCCAAGCATGTTATTATTTCTCATCTATGACATTTTGAAAAATGTCATCTTCCTTACCATCACTTGTAGTCAACTCTAAGGAAGTTGTTGATGACTTAAGAGACTCAAAATCATTGAAAATGTTTTCAAATTACTGCCACAAGTCCTCATATTCTTTTTTACTAGCACCATGAAGGGGAAAATCAAGATAATCTCCTTTATCCTCTTCTTTATAATCCAAAATGACTTCATCCAAGATTTCCTCTTTGATACAAGAAAGGCATTTTTCATTATCAACCAAACAAGAAGACTCAACAGAAGGACTCACCTCTTCTTCATCATTTATGACCTCTTAATGGATCTCAAGTTATATCTTAGATTTCATAACCTGATTTTGGTTCTCAAGGTCTGCAAGATCTTCCATCCCCTTCTCCTTCTTGGTGATGCCAAGACTAGGCATCTTGAAATTAGGTGACCTAGCCCAATGAGGCTGCCAAGGAATTACACTTTATTAAATAAAGAGTTTTGGTTTTCCTAAACCAAATGATCTTATTTGGGTTCCCATACTATATTTACATCAACTCAAATGGTGATGGAGTGAGGACAAGATGAACTAGTTGGTGGAGGTGGAACATAGGACTCAAAATTAGATTGAGAATGCATTGTAGGGGATTCTTTTAGGAGTTCTTGAGGAGGGGTAGGTAGATCTTGGGATAAAATATCTTGGTTATCTTCCTTCCACTTATAAATCACTTCATTTAAATCTAATCTAACTTGAGTACTCTCTTGAGGGAGGTTATATGGGGTGTGTTTTGTAATAGGATCTTATTTTGGGTCTAAACCTTCCATCACACCTAGACTTAGTAATTTCATCATTGACACTAACTCTTAAATTTTCTTGGCTAGGTTCTCTTGGAAAAGTATTTCTTAAATTTCATAGGAATATTCATCAGGATGAGGAGCACAATAGGGCTGACATGGAAGACAAGAGGTCTCTTGAGGAAGGGTGGGAGGGTCTTATCTAGGATCAAGTTGTCTCTTAACTTCACACTCCTATAGGATTTTAACTTATTTCTTTCCCCATGATTCCACTACATTATTCTATCTTAGGAAGTTAGGATTAGTAATCTCTTCTTGAGGTAGTGATGCACTTTTAGGAGTGGATGAAGTGTTTAAAAAACTTAGAATTTCCTTGGGCTTGGATTCTCCACCTTGTCTCCAAATTGGGATTTCATATCTAGAGGTCAATTCTTAAGGTGGGGATGTAATGGGAGAGTGAAATGAGGGATTAAATTATACTTATTTTTCTACTAATATGTACTGATTCATTTTCATAATAGCCAACTCAATTTGCCTATCAGGATTTGCTTAAAAATAAGGCTTGTCTTTCCAACTCTTTCTTCCACTTGATTGGGAAAAGGATGAATTTGATAAGCTTGATTGGGCTCATGAGTAGAATTCAAGTAATAATGATAGAAAAATTTGGGAATTGGATATGAATGCTTATAGGTTTGGTAAGGTTGTTTCTCATGAATTCTTATCCTATCTTCCAGGGATGAATCTAGGCCACTCACATCTAACATCTAACTTATGAGCCTTTGACAATTAACTCTCTCAATAGGTTCCCAATATCTTTTAAACATCTCTGACCTTATGAATAAGATGAATAGGAACTTATTTACCATATCTCCTTTGTGTATCAAGATCCAACATTTACTTCTCATAACCCAAGAGTGTTTTCTTGAAAGTTGCAATAAATTGACTTGAGAAGCGACTAGGTTGACTAGGAGGAGCAAGATATTGAAGAGGTTAGTTATATAATTGATACACTTCAAGAAAAGGCTGACAAGGGTCACATTTGAGATGATAAAATCATGAAAAAATAGGTAAGAATCACACCAAGGCTAATAAGGAATGCCATAATCTTGATATGTCTCACCAACTTGTGTAAAATAGTACTCAATAGCAAGTTCTACCATGGAACATCATTAGGAATCAAAAACACAAGGAATTATTATCAACAATCTTAAAAAGGAATACTTGGGCTGATTGACTAGTTGATGTAGCTTTGAATTCACCATTTATTCTTAGATAGATGCCTCCAAAGGTTGATTGTTGAAAGATAACACAAAAAATCTTTCAACTTCTTGGACTAAGAATCCCATTAGCCATGCTAAAAAATGATTTCACTTAGATTTACACCATTTCAGGATATGTCTTAGCTCTCCTCATCCAAGTGGCATAATTGAAACACCTCTATGCTTGTGGGTAGCCTAATAATTAAGTGAATCTCTAGGTAGGGATAACTCCCTTAATTTACCACTTTGGATCACTACTACACCTAAACTTTGAAGAGGGAAAAGGGAGAGAGAAAATTGAAAGAAAATTATCCTAAAGGAGGTGATATACCAAATTTGTTGATGACTTCCAACTAGCTACATGTCACACATGATAACTAGGGATAAACTAAACATATAGTTCTCCAATCTGCATCTTCTCACATCAATGTTTCATTATGAGGTTACAAATGAATGTTTAGGCTAGGAGGGCTATTCAAGAGGCCTTGAATAGCACTAGTGAATAGAATAACTCACTCAACCTTGATATTTCATAGAACACTTCACATGACCTACAAGAAGAAACTTTACAAATGTAAATAGGGTGAAAGAATGAGAAATATGGTAAGGAAATCATAGTTATCACTAATCAAGATCAATCATGTAATTAAAACACACTATGAATAGTTATGGAATAGGTAAAAATTAGTGGTCTAATTGATCAAATGGTATGAAAATTAGAAAGGCTTCACCATACTCAAGTGGAGCATGAGTTACAAAGGCCAAAATGGCTAGTTCTTTGAGAGAGAGAGAGAGAGAGAGAGAGAGAGAGAGAGAGAGAGAGAGAGAGATGAGAGAGAGAGAGAGAGAGAGAGAGAGAGAGAGATGAGAGAGATGAGAGAGAGAGAGAGAGAGAGAGAGAGAAGTACAAATGTCACAAGGACACTTGTTAAGTTGAGAAAGGGAGTTACATATGGATTATAAGAATATGTGAAATGAACCATGCAAGGTTTGGAATCCCAAGTGTCCATACAAGGCATAAAATGTATGAAACATGGCATGAAACTCCTTGTGTTGGCTCAAAAACCTACCTTCATGCTTCACCTCTATTAAACATTCCAAAACTTACTAGGGATTGGTATAATTATTGGAATGAATATGGAATAATTTCATACATACCTCTCCATGAATTATTTTTAGTCGTGGTCATATGGAAACTTATAGGAATAAGCCATAACCATCTACATTCTAAGAAACTCCTCTATCACACACCCTACACACTTGGATTTCAAAAAGACATATGTTTTCCATAAAAATACATGGGAGGTATTTTATGACACTTGGAAAGACCCTCCATGTCCTTATATTCATCATGCACACCTTAAAATTAGGTCACTTGAAGTTTTTCACCCTTCTCACAAGCTTGGTCACTATGCCAATTTTGACTAGCTGAGATGAAGCAGCTAGTTGAGGCACTTATAAGCTTTTATAAGGCATGAAATTAACATGGGGATATAGATTAAGTCCTAATATTCCCTTTCATGTGATTGGAATCTCTTTTAACATTATATAACCTACACAACATAAAAAATAGTCAAAAATACCCTATTTTGTACTCCATCCATATAGTTTTGTACAACTCAAAAGGATGGGAAGGAGATTGAAAGATTATTTTGTAATGTTAAATCACTTTCATGATCAAAATATCTAATTTTAATATCCCTCTAATTTCTATAATAATTTTTATTAATGTCAAAGGAATTGTAATAGATATGAATGGAAATGTCAAACATAAATGAAGGGTCACATCTCTTGGTGAAAGAAATGAATGTCATTTTGTGTGGCTTATTAGAATTGGAATTCATAAAATTAATTCATTGTGTGTCAAAAAAATATATATTGGATTAACTTTAGAATATATATGAAGGTGATGACAAGGTCAAGAAGGTAAAGCTTCAAACACATAGAAGGTAGTTTGAAAGTCTTAAGATGAAAGATGAAGAAATGTTGCAGCCTATATTCTCTATGTGGATGAGATAGTTAGCACCATCAAAGGGATAAGTGATAAAATGGAAGAATAAATGATAGTATAAAAATTACTAAGGTCACCTCCTATGAGGTATGATGCAAAATTCTCAACTATTGAATAAATAAAGGACTTGGACACATTTAAAATGGATGAATTACACAAAATTCTCACAACATACGAAATGAGGATGGAAGCATAAAATCCAAAAAATCATGAAGAAGATTTCAAAGTATTAAATAAAGTGAAAAATTAAAAACATGAATCAAGTTATAGCACTAGTGAGGAGATAGATAAAGAAGAAGCCCTATTTGTGAGAAATATTAAAAGGGATTTGGGAGATATAAAGGTAAGTTACCTTTTAAGTGTTTCAATTGTGTAAAAATATGACACTTTTCAAATAAATGTCCCCATTAAAAATAATATATTAGTAATGATGAAGAGAACATGATGAGAAATAAAGTAAGTATCACAAGAGCAATAAAAACTACAAATTAGAGAAATATGAGAAAAAAAAGATATGTGATAAAGAAAATAAAAGCCTTTATTTAAAAAGGGATAGTAGCTCAAGTGAGGATATTGAATAAGGTGTTATAGATAGGGATGAAAGTTAGGTTTTGTTCATGGGTATAGAAGATTGGGATGGTGATGACTAGAAAACTAGAGGACAATCTTGGAGTGATTCAAAAGCTAGAGAAGCAGAATTAGATCTCAAAGGAGAAATCTTAAGTGCCTTGAATGAAAACAAAATGCTCAAGAAAGAGAATTAAAAAAGGTGAAAAATTTATAAATACAAATAAGATGATCAAGACAAAGAAAAATAGTTATAAAAAATTTGAAAGGAGTCAGAAATGGTCATCATGAGTCCAAATTCTCAAGTTGAAGAGGTGAAGAAAATAAAGGAAGAGACTAAAATCAAACTAAAGACAATGAAGGAATACTGTGAGAAGATAGATGCTATTATTGTTGCCTTGAGAAAGGATTTAGAAAATTTGAATGCCAAATTGACCAGTAGCTTAAGATTTGAGAAGATCACCGAGGTTCTAGATGAGATTCTAGATTGGCAAATGTCACTATTTGACAAGTCAGGTCTTGGCTATGGAGATGAACAAAAAGTTACGAAGGAGGATGTAAAAATTTCTAAACATATGAAGATAGAATAGAAAACTTCCCTAAAGAATGAAGTTCTACAAGTAGAGGACAAAGGAAAGAACCATTGGCATGATAGAAGATCATTCTTACCAAAATTGTCTAATAGGTACCAAGGATCATTTTATAGCTATTTATTTAATTGCAACATTTTTGGTCATAGAGAAAAGGAGTGTAAGAGACATGAGAGGAATGGATACACATGGAATAGTGGAAAAAATGTATATATGAGGAATAGGCATGCAAGAAATGAATATGCAAGGAACTATGGCACAAGTGAAGGATGTGAGAGGAATTATCATGGTTGGAATGGAAACAAAGATTCATATGGTTTCTCAGGTATAAATTCATTTACTCCATTATAAAAAGACATTGTATGTTATAATTGCAAAAAGTATGGACATATAGTGAGACAATGTGGAAAAAATCCTATAGACCAGAACAAGAAAGAGGATGCCCAAACCAAACTCAAAAGAGAATTATTGCAAGTTTGGAAGTAGATACATCAGTTAGGTAATTAAAAGGAGTAATCTATGCTTGTACAAAAGTCACAAGGAGAAATGGCAAGGAGGCCATGATGGAGCACAAATCACAAGAATAAATGGTAGTGAAGACCATGATAAAGCAAGAGAGATATGATGTGCATAGTGAAAATATACTATAAAGAGGAAAAATAAAAGAAGATATTACAATAAATGGTATAAAATAAATTCAAGAATGTGATGAAGACAACATAAGAAGATAATATCTTTTTCATCTAGTGACTATGAGAGGAAGCATCAAATCAGGGGGAACAAGGTGTACAACTATTTTCCATTGATTTCAAAGGGGGGTAATTGAAGACAGGGGAGTTCATATACTAATTCATGGGGATTTCCATCAATGACAAAAGGGGAGATTGTTGGAATAATTTTTGTTGATGTCAAAGGAATTGTAACAGATATGAATGGAAATGTTAAACAAAATTGTTGCCAAATTTAAATGGAATTTTTTACAAAAGTAAACATAATTGTCGATGGAAGTGAATGGAAACATTGACATAAATGTTAATGGAAATGTCAATAAAAATGTCAATGATCGCATCTCTTGGTGAAGAGGTACCTCTTGGATGGGACATATTCTTTAAAGGCTATATAAGGGAGGAGATGTGGAAGTATTAAAAGCATTCAATTTGATTTAATACCATATAAGTGTGAGAAAGAAGGAAGAAAAGAGTAGAGTAAAAAATGCAATAGAATATCTCTTAATAAAAGAAGTGTGAAGGGAAGATTTATCCTAATGAATAATATCATTTGACAATTATGAGAGAGAGGAAAGTAGAAACTATATAATAAAATTAGTGAGAGAAAGTGTAAGAGAATCAAATCCATCATTCAATTAAAGAATCAATCACAGATGGTGGAATTGATTTGGCTTGGGAATGGTGCCTCAGAGTCTAGGGGTTGGTGAACCTATGGGTCGGTGCTTATGAATTGTCCAAGTTGGTCCTTGGTGAAGGGGATCAGTGTCTCTAGTGGGTGGGTACTCACAAATTGATCGATTTGGTGCTTGGTTTGGGGATTAGTGTCTCCAATATGTTGGTGCCTATAAACATTATAAAAGAGTTACACACACACACATATATAAGCAATATTTTTTCATGGTTCTCTTGAAAGGGTTTCTACATAAATATTTCATTTTATTGTGTTCTTAATTACTAGATCTTGAATGGTTATGGTTGTTGTGGTTGATTAAGTTTAAAATATTAAAAGAATATCTTATACTGATTCATCTCATTCTTAGTATAAGAATGTGTTTAACACCAACCTCATTTCTCTAATCAAGTCACTAGTAGGCATTTTACAAGGGTTTAGGCCTATTTACCCTCTTAAGCTTTGTTCATAAAGGTTTCGCATTGAATTTGCAAAAAAATTCCACAATATTAGTGTTTAAGACCCCTGTCAACTTCTCCAATCTTCTTATGTCCCCATGCAAAGCACCGAGATAGACATGAGCACTCAAAGCTACCTACTCAAGCCTTTTCTTCCATTTACACAGGCCTAATATTGCCTTTGAGCCAAAATATGACTCCCTTGTGACCTAGTCTACATCCTAATAGCCTAGACACATCAAAATTCATCCTATAAAAATTTAATAGGGTATAAATCACATGATGGGATGGAAATTAATTGGGACCCTCATTGGGCTCTAGGCCTAAACCTGCCTAACAAGCCTATCTACACCTTAAAGCAAAAAATAACTTTTTGATGGCTTTTCTTGAAATTTATAAGTTTATAAACATATTTTATGACCCCATACACATGTCCAAATGAGTTATAAGGCATACCAAATTCTATAAGTAACACTAACCTCCCATTTAGACACTAAACAAAACCTTACCTTTTAGGTTTACCTAAAAACTTAGCCACCTAGTCCATATTATTGGGTTCCCTCATTATATGAGGTGTTCTACATATTTTTGTATATGTACCTCATATTTACACACATTATATCAAGGTTCAAACATCTCCTTATCCACTTGATCATTCCCTTTTCCAAAATTGTAAGGTTTGTGCATAAGAGAAGTACCTTCTATCCAAGATAAAACATATGGCACTTTCCCTATTTGTCTAGGAAAAATTAATATTGGATTAGTCTCCCCAAGTGGTTATGACATTATAAAAAAAAAAAATCATATTATTATCATGTCATTTTACCTTGTAATAATTTCAAAAACCAAAACATACTTTTGTGAAGATAGACTGTGCAGGTTTTAGAAGGTTGACTATGCATTACTTGGTTTGAACTCTTTATTATGCATACATTTCATTAGAGAGACAAATTTAAAGGGATAAAAATAATTTTTGGTATTTTTAAAACTTTTTTACCATTTCAACTTCCTACATGCCCTTGATACTCCTTAGTCAAATTTGAGTTTCAACTCTTGACTGTATTTCCTGCTTTGAACTCAAAAATGGTTCTTGTAGGTGCATGTTTTCTCAGTTGGAATTTGATATTAATACATAAAGACATTATTTGAATATTTTATGTCAAATATAAATTATTTTAACATGTTTATCATGTTTATACAATGTCAACACTAATAATCATCACCCTTTATGCTCACTACCTTTCTTAGTCAACACAGTCAACTATATTGGGAAAGGTGAAACCTTGTAGGTGGAGATTATTATCTTGAAAGGTTAAAAATAATTAAAATATATCATGAAACATTTTAAAACATCTCAAATTTTCCAAAATTAGTTATTCCATCTGAAAACTCCATCTTGGACCATGTGCTCTTACAATTGGTTGTAGGTGTGCATTTTGTGGTGAAAAGGATACTTGTAGGTGCTGATGAGACTCAAATTATTTCATATAAACTCCTCTTGATGATAAATTACGTCAAAAATTTTCCTTTAAAATATTTTTAATTATAAAAATCATATAAAAATGATCTAGTCTTGCAACCTTGGGTTACGCTTTCAAGGAGGCAGTGTGGCTATAGGTATTGGCTAACCTTAGAAGCCATTTCAACTTGAAAATTACTAATAATATGACACTTAATGCCTTATTAAAATTTTATAAGTATAATATAACACTTTAAACCTATTAATAATTCCATTATAATTCATACTTTACATTGTGAACACTTTCTTAAGTCTGAGCACTAAGTTGGTTGTAGGTGACTGTGCTTAAGCCATTTGTATGAACTAACTCATCTTTGGTGAATGAAAACCATATTACATGTACCTCCTTGATGTTTTACATGGAAATTATGTGTTATTTATTGTAAAAATACATTCCAAACTATTCTTAAACACCAAATCCACTCATTAGGCCTAGAACTTGTTATTAATTCATCTTGTTGTAGATAACACTATGGAATTTTAGTGTTTAAAGAACAACCTAAGAGATTTTGAAAACCACTCTCCTCAACTAAAACACAGATATAATTTTTCAATTATATATATATATATATATATATATATATATATATATATATATATATATATATATATATATATATATATATATATATATATATATATATACTTGGAGGCTCTATAAATCAATGCAACTCTGTATAAGAAACCTCAAAAAAGGGCCTGTACCTTTCTTTTGATAGTTCTTGAAATTTGTCCCAAAGTGCCACAAGTTTGATTATAAGGTATCCTTGAGGTTAAAATATAATTAAATATTATTAAAAATATTTAAAATGTTTTTAATTCATGTTCAAACCTTCCAAACCTTAGAGAATACTCAAACACACATTTCATGTTCCCCAAGAAGTGGTAGATCATACAACTACTTCAGGTGGTCATTTATTAAATTGCATTGATTTCTTGGCTCTTGAAGTGGTTATTGAAGTTTTATTTTTAATTTAATATGATTAAAATTAATATATGGTAAATAATACATCACTTTAATTCATTTTGGAACCATAACATAGAAGAAATCTCTAGTAATTGGAAAAAATGACTACAATTCCACTCCTTCATTTTTCCTTACAAACAAAGTTGGTTGGCTAATCAAATAAACTAAAAATGTGAAACCAATCATGGATAAAATGAGATAAGGGATTAAAAAACATATTAAACTAATATAATCAACTAGATTATATGGAATCATCCAAACAAGAGCAAAACTTGCAAGGTGCATAAATTATCAAGAAAAAAAAATGGTCAACTTCATGAGGATGGTTCATAAAGAAAAAACCAACATTATTAGAAATATTATTATGTAAATGAATTAATATTATTTTAATTTAACCTCCAATATTAATTTTTACTTGGAATTTCTCTAACTATTTGTACCAAATATAAACTTAATGATTGGTTATATGTGTCTAGAAGAGTGAAACAGGAGCAAAATGGTTTTATCCAAATCTTGACACTTATAGAGAAATAAAAGTGTTAAAATGGATCTAAGTAAGTTAAATAGACATTCCTTGACCTTATCCCATGTGTCACACTCCTTTTTGAGCTCATACAAGTGCCATACTCTTCTCTTTTCCCAAAAAACTATTCTTTCTTCTAAAGAATCTATCACTTTTAGTTATGAACAATTTATTAAGGCATAATAGGACATATTTCACATTAAATAACCATTTGTACACCTTCACACTCTATACAACTCATTTAATGCTCTATTTTATTGTCAAAATGACTCAAAAGGACATAAGGACTAAAATGACTAATGACCAAGGCTAATATAACATGAAATCACATTAAATAATCTATAATACACCTTAATAAATATATATTAAACAATTTATAAACCTATAAATTCAATTTTTTACCTATAGGGGTACCAATTTGACTTGTAGGGTCAAATTTGGTTAACAAATAGGTGACTCATAGCGGTAGTATGCCTATTATACTAACTAGACTAGTAGCCTTATGAGTCTATTAGGCTCAGGGAGTCACCTAAATTTTGAATAAAAATATGGATTCATTTGACCATAGTCTTTGATCAAGACAAGACCACTTGATTACCTCAAACACACAAAACAAATGATACACACCAAACAAATCAAACACACTTACAAGACACACACATGTGCTCAAAGCACTTAGGAAAAATAAGAAGAAAATAACTATATACAACTAAAAATTTATCGTACCTCCCTTTCAAGGATCAAAATTAAAGTTTCTTGCATTTCCTTCTTCATGAGATGAATCATGGTGCCAAGCATGTTGTTCTTTAAATTCAACACTTGATATATCAAACCTATTCCTTAACACTTCACTTGATCTACTTTAAAGTAGGTCATCCTCAAATAGAATATGTCTCTAATGTAAAATTATTCCCATTGTACTTGTACACATACCTCATATTACTGCCTGCTCTTCATCTCATGATCAACTTTCATCTTCTTTGTAGGCATGGTTTTAAGAGTAATGGTTTCTTGTTCCTTATAAAATTGAGTCCAATAGAAGATTATTTTGACCTCCAAAGTCTGATGTGAACTTTTATCTTTCTCATCTATTCCATTCTAAAACATTTCATCTTGTTTACCATCACTTGTAGTCAGCTCTAAGGAAGTTGTAGATGACTTGAGAGAATCAAACTCTTTTCAAATGTTTTCAAATTGTTACCAAAATTCCTCATCTTATTTTTTACCAGAATCATGAAGAGGAAAATAAAGATATTCTCCTTCATCCTCTTCTTTATAATCTAAAAGGACTTCATCCAAAATTTCTTCTTTGACATAAGAAAGACATTCTTCATTGTCAACTAAACAAGAAGACTAAACACAAACACTCACCTCTTATTCATCATTTACGACTTCTTGAGGGATATAAATTTATATCTCAACTATCATAACCTAATTTTGGTTCTCAAGGCTACAATATCTTCCATCTCCTTCTCCTTCTTAGTGATGCCAAGACTAGGCATCTTAAAATTAGGTGACCTAGCCCAATGAGGCTGCCAAGGAATTACACTTTATTCAAGCACAAGCTATGAATTTTCCTTAACCAAATTCTCCTCTTTAGGTTATCATACCACTTTTCCATTAAGGAAAAGGGTGATGGAGTTAGGACAAGATGAACTAGTTAGTGGAGGTGGAACATAGGACTCAAAATCAAATTGAGAATGCATTGTAGGGGATTATTTTGGGAGTTCTTGAGGATAGATAGGTATATCTTAGGCTAAAATAGCTTGGTTATCTTGCTTTCACTTTTCAATCAATTCAATTAAATCTGATCCAACTTGATCACTCTTTTTATGGAGGTTAGATGGGGTGCATTTTTGCATAGGATCTTTTTTTGGGTCTAAACCTTTCATCACACCTTGACATAGCAATTTCATCCTTGACTCTAACTCTTAAATTTGCTTGGCTAGGTTCTCTTGGAAAATTATTTCTTAAAATTCATATGAATATTCATAATTATGAAGAGTAAAAAAGGGATAACATAAAATAAAAGAGGTCTCTTGAGGAAAGGTGGGAGGGTCTTACCTAAGATCAATCTCTCTCTCAACTTTACACTCCTTATCTAGGATTTTAACTTCCTTCTTTCCCCTTAATTCTAGTACCTTATTCCAGCTTATTATTTTAGGATTAGGATTTTATTATTGAGGTAGTGATGCAATTTTAGGAGTGAATGAAGTGTTTAAAAAACTTGTAATCTCCTTGGGATTGGTTTCTCCACCTTGTCTCCAACTTGGGATTTCATATCTAGAGATCAATTATTGAGGTGGGGATGTAATGGAAGAGGTAAATGAGGGCTTAAATTACAATTAATTTTCTTATAATATGTAATTATTCATTTTCATATTATCCAACTCAATTTGCCTATCAATATTTGCTTCAAAAATAAGGTTTATCTTTCCAACTGTCTCTTCTAGTTGATTAGAAAAAAGATGACTTTGATAAGCTTGATTGGGATCTTGAGTAGGAGTAAAGTAGGACTGATATAAATATTTTGGAAGTGGATATGAAGGATTATAGGTTTTGTGATGTTGATTCTCATGAATTCTTAGCCTATCCTCCAAGGATGAAACTAGGCCACTCGCATCTAGCATCTCACTTTTGAACCTTTGCCAATTGGCTCTCTCAATAGGTGCACACTCTCTTTTAACCAGCTCTAATGAATATCTCACTTTATTAATAATATGAATATGAACCTCTTGACCATATCCCATTTGTGTGTCAAGTTCCAACATGTACTTCTCATATTCCAAGAGTGTTTTCTTGAAAGTTGCAATGGATTGACTTGAGAAGTGAGTAGGTTTACTAAGAGGAGCAAGATATTGTGGAGGTTGGTTATAGGACTGATATAATTCATGAAAATGCTGAAAATTTTCATATTTTAGGTGATAAAAATCATGACAAAACTATTAATACTCACACCAAGAATGATAGGGAATGTCATAAGCTTGATATGTCTCACCAACTTGTGTAAAATATTACTCAACACCAAGGTCAGCCATGGAACTTCATTAGGAATAAAGAACACAAGGAATTATTCCCAAAAATATTTAAAATTAATAAAGGATATTTTACTATCTGATTTAAATTTAGAGTCACCATTGATGCTTAGATAGATGCATCTAAAGGTTGATTATCGAAAAACAACATAAAAAATCTTTCAACTTTTTGGACTAAGAGTCCCATTAGGCATGATAAAAAATATTATCACTTTTATTTTCATCCTTTAAGGATATTTCTCATCTCTCATCATCCAAATGGAAAAATTAAAACACCTCTAGGCTTGTGGGTAGCCTAATAATGAAGTGAATCTCTAGGCAGGGATAACTCCCTTAATATACCACTTTGGATCACTACTGCACCTAAAAATTGAAATGGGAAAAGGGAGAGAGAAAAATGAAATAAAAATATATTAAAGGTGTGATAAAACAAGTTTTTTGATAACTTCCAACTAGCTACATGTCACACATGAGAACAAGGGATAAATTGAACATGCACTTCTCTAATCTACATCTTTTCACATCAATGTTTCATTATGAGGTTATGGATGAATGTTTAGGCTAGGATGAATAGATAAGAGGCCTTGAATGGAAATAATTAATATAGTAAATCACTCAACCTTGACACTTCCTATAACCCTTCACATGAACTCCAAGGAGAAACTTTCCAACTGCCAATAGGGTGAATGAATGAGGCAACATATTAAGGAAATCATAGTTATCACTAAGAAAGATCAATCATACACATAAAACACACCATGAACAATCATTTAAGAGGTAAAAATTAGTATTCTTATTGATCAAATATAATTTAAATGAGTAGGGCTTCATAATACTCAGTTGGAGCATCAGTTACAAAGGCCAAAATGGCTAGTTCTTATAGAATTTGAGAGAGAGAGAGAGAGAGCAGAAAAGAGAAGTCCAAAGGTCACAAGTAAACTTGTAAATATTATAAAAGTATCTAAATATGAATTATAAGAAGATGTGAAATAAACCATGTAATGTTAGGAATCCCAATTATCCATACAAGGCATAAGACTCATGAAAAGTGTCATGACACTCCTTGTGTTAGCTCAAAAAAATTGCCTTTATGATTCACCTCTATTTGAAAATCACAAAACTAACTAGGGATATGTAGTATTATTATAATTAGAGATAAGGATTTCATACATTCCTCTCCAATAATTGGTTTCAGTCTTGGTAATCTAGAAACTTTTGAGAATAAACCATCACTATCTATAGTCTAAGAAACTCCTCTTTCACACACCTTGCACACTTGGCTTCTAAAAAGGAATAAAATTTACATTAAAATGAATTGGATGAAGTGGATGACACTTTTAAATACCCTCCATGGCCTTATAGGCATTATGAACACCTTAAAATCAGCTCACTTTAAGTTTTCCACCCTTTTCATTAGCTTGGTCATTATACTAGTTTTGATTGGCTGAGATGAAGTAGATGGTTTAGGAAATTATAAGTTTTTATAAGGAATTAAATTTATCTAGGTATTTATCTTATGTCCTAATATTCCATTCCATGTGATTGTCATCTCTTGGAACCTCCTAGAACTTGCACAACACACAAAATAGTTAAAAAACCCTATTTTGCACTCCATTTGTACAATTATGTACAACTCAAAAGTACGGGAAGGAGACTTAATTAAAGAGTCTCTTCAATGTTAAATCACTTTCATGGTAAAACTATATCATTTTATTATTCCTCCAACCTCATTTCTCCAATCAAATCACTAGTAAGGGTTTTGCAAGGGTTTAGGCATGTTTACCCTCTTAATCTTTGTTCATAAAGGTTTCACATTTAATTTACAAAAAAATTACACAATATTAGTGTGTATGACCCCTGTAAATTTATCCAATATTATTAGGTCCCCATACAAATCACTAAGAGAGATATGAGCACTAAAAGCTACCTACTCGATCCTTTTCTTCCATTCACAGTGGCCCAATGTTACCTTTGAGCCAAAATATGACTCCCTTGTGACCTCTTATACATCCTAACAACATATAAACATGAAAATTAATTCTATAAACATGATTCAATATGGTATAAATCTCACTCAGGTTTGGAAATGAAGTTGGACCCCACATTGGGCTCTAGGCCTAAACTTGCCTAAAAAGCCTATCTATACCTTAAAGCCCAAAATAAATTTTTGATGGATTTAATTGAAATGTAAAAGTTTTTAAACATATTTAATGCCCCCATACACACTTTAAAATTATTTATAATTCATACCTAAGTCTATAAGTAACATTGACCTCCCATTTGGACACTAAACAAAACATTGCCTTTTAGGCCTCCTTGCAAACTTAGCCACCTAGTCCATATTGTTGGGTTCCCTCATTATGTGATGTTTTCCTAATTTTTTTTTATTTAACTCATATTTTTACACCTTATATCAAGGTTAAAATATCTCCTTACCCACTTGATCATTCCCTTTTCCAAAATTTTAGGGTTTGTGCATAAGAGAAGTGCCCTCTATCTAAGACAAAATAGATGGCACATACCCTATTTTATAAGAAAAAATTGTGGATTATCCCAAATTTGTGAGGAAATTATACATTAAAAATCATATTTTTATCATGTAATTTTACCTTTTAATACTTTAAAAAACCAAAACAAACTTTTTGTGAAGACAGACTATTTTAGAAGGCTGACTATGCATTGCTTGGTTTGAACTCTTGCTTGTGCATAATTTTCATTAGAGAGATTAATTTTAAGGGATAAACATAATTTTGTATATTTTTTAAATGTGTATATCATTCCAACTTACTATTTATTGTTCATACTCCTTACTCAGTTAAAAATAAGTTTCAACTCTTGACTATATTTCTTGCTTTGAACTCAAAAATGGTTCCTTCAGGTACATGTTTAATTACTTAGACTTTGATATTAGTGAATAAATACCTTATTTAAATATTTTAGTTCAATAATCAATCATTTTAAACTTTTTATCATGTTTATTCATTGCCAACACTAAGAATCATCACCCTTTATGCTCACTACCTTTCACAGTCAACACAATAAACTGTGTTAGGAAAGGTGAAACCCTATAGGTGGAGATTATTCTCTTAAAATGTTACACTTATCCAATCTCATGATAATTTTGAAATCATCTCACATCTTCAAACCTTAGTGATTCCATCTCAAAAATCCATCTTGGACTGTGTGCTCTTACAATCAACTATAGGTGTGCATTTTATGGCGAAAAGGATACCTATAGGTGCTAATGAGACTCAAATTATTTCATATAAACTCCTATTGATGATAATTTAGGTAAAAAATGGTAATTTTAACAATTTTTTATTATAAAAATCATGGAAACATGATCTATTCTTATAACCTTGGATTAGGCTTTGAAGGAGGTAGTGTGGTTGTAGGTATTAGCTAGCCTTGGAGGCCATTTCAACTTGGAAGTTACTAATAATCTGAAAATTAAGTGATTATGAAAACTTGATAAGAATAATTTACCCCTTGAAACCTCTTAATAATTCCATTATATTTAGTACTCTGTAATGTGAACACTTTCTCAAGTTTGAGCACTAAGTTGGTTGTAGGTGACTATGCTTAAGCCATTTGTATGGACTTGCTCATATTTGGGGAATGAAAACCATTTTACATGTACCTCCTTAATGGTTTCCATGAATATTATGTGTTATTCAGTACAACAAGACAATACAACCTAGTATTAAGCACTAAATCCACTCATTAGGCCTAGAACTTGCTATCAATTCATGTTGCTATAGATAACATTATGGAATTTTAGTGTTCAAAGAACAACTTAAGGGATTTTTAAAACCACTCTCCTCAACTAAAAAAACTCTCTTATTTTTCAATTTTATAGACATATATGGGATCTTGAGAAAAAAATTACTTGGAATCTCTAGAAATTAATGCAACTCTATATTAAAAAACCTCAAAAAAGGGCCTAGACCTCTATATTTTGACAATTTTAGGAGCTTGTCCCAAAGTGCCACAAGTTTTCTTAGAAGGTCTCGTTGAGGTTATAATAGCATTAAATCATATCAAAACTCTTACAAATGGTGTTAAATCATGTTAAAACCTTCCAAACCTTAGATAATTCTCAAACACACATTTCATGTTTCCCTAAGAAGTGGTAGACTGTATAACTATTGTAGGTGGTCATTTGCTAACTTGCATGGATTTCTTTGCTCTTGAAGTGGTTCTCAAAGTTGAATTTGAAATTAAATATTAATAAAATTCATATATTGGAAATAATACATCACTGTAATTCATTTTGGAATCATAAAATAGAATAAATCTCCAGCAATTGGAAAAAATGATTGTAATTCCATTTTTTCACTTCATGTAAAATAAGGTGGTTAGCTCATAAAATTAACTCAAAATTTGAAACCAATCATGTATAACATTAAATAATTAATTTAACATCATTTGGAACCAATCTTAGTAATTGCATTGTATGAAATCATCCAAACAAGAGCAAAACATGTAGGGTGCACTTATTAGCATGTAGAAAAACATAATCAATTTCATGAGGATGGTTCATAAATCATAAGACACTATTATTAAAAATATTAATATATTTAAGTTTAATTTAACCTCTTAAAGGCATTTGACCTGGAAGTTCTCTGACTTTTCATACCAAGCATAAACTTGTTGACTGGTTTTGTGTGTCTAGAAGGTGAAAAAGGAGTAGAATGGTTTTAGACAAATTTTGACACTTTCATAGTAATTAAGTAATTTAAATGGATATAATTAATCTTAATAGACATTACCTGACCTTATCCCATGTGTCACACTCCCTTGTGAGGCCATACAAGTGCCACACTCTTCTTTTTTCCAAAGAAAACTACTCTTTCTTCTGAAAAACTTATCACTTTAAGTTATGAACAATTGATTAAGGTATAATAGGACACATTTCACATTAAGTCACTCTTATTACACTTTCCCACTTCCCTAGGATTATGTACAACTCATTTAATGCTCTATTTAACCCTCAAGATGGCTCAAAAGGACATACAGACTAAAATGACTAATGACCTATAATACACCTTAATACATATATATTAAACCCCTTATAAACCTTTAAAGTCAAGTTTTTACCTATAGGGGTCCCAATTTGACAATTAGTGTCAAATTTGGTCAATAATAAGATCCTGACAACTACAAGATACTATTATCATTCTTTAAGGATGAAATTCCTGAATTACAACATACAGAGTTTTATTTGCCTAGTATGATATCCAATAAAACCATTTTCCTTAAATGATAAGTTACAAAGTTTTTCAAATAAATATTTTATCACTAAACATAATCTATAATTTACAATGAATAGTTCATTACTTTGGACAATTGGCTTGGATCAACAACAATTAAATCCACAACAACTAAACATTTATAGGATTACAAATTATACCTATAATTATGTTAAAAAAATAGGTTAGCTTAAGCTATAAAATTTGTTTTCCATCCTACTAATTACTTCTACACTTTATTAGAATAAAAGTAAAAGAACTAGCAATATGATATCATAATCATTTGAGAGATATATCATGGATAGAAAACCTTCCTACAACCATTTGCTATTTATTTAAGCAAGAAAAATGAATATAACTAGGAACATCACTTTACATGTGGAATTATTGAATCCAACATCAAAATGTCCACTTAAATGTACTAAGAACACAATATTCCTAACATTTTGGAATGAATTATTATTACCAAAGAGTAGAGAAGTAAGTATCATGACTTTAAAATCCATTATCAGGAGTGGATCAATCATACTAATATTTTCAAGGAATTTTACTAAGGAAAATAATTCCTTCCACATTTCTTAGAGGATAAAAACTAGGGGATATGGCAATCCATATTTTAAAAAAAATTAACTAAAAGGTTGAAACTAATTTATAATTGACTTGTGATAATAGGTCAAGTGTGACAACTATTGAGCTAGTACAACTCTCTTAATAATAATGATTTATGAGGTAAGAAGTGTTAATATCATAATATGCACTTACTAAACAAGGCTAACTCATTATGTCTCACTTATGGATTTCATAAAATATTCATATTATATTATCCAAATTTTAATCTAATTTTTAGTTGTGGTAGAAAACCTAGTATGGTGAATTATGAGTTGATATAATGCTCTTAATTCAATTTGGTCTTATAATGTAAAAGATTTTTGTAATAGTGTTTTATCTCTTAAAACATATTACCTACTAGTAAATGCATGAACTCAATTATTGTAAAATTAAAATAGTTTAGAACATGTTTGGTGATTCTTATTGAGTAAATCTTAAGTTAAACTGATACTAGTTAAATAATAAATTGTACTCTTGTTGATCTACTTATAGAATAGTGTTCCATCTATTTATGGCTTATTTAATTTTTGGATCACTAATTTTATTCTTATAGTGATGTTTAGAAATCTAAATTTTAGGAAAAGGTACGAGTTGAAATTTAACCTTCAATTTGTATTCTGTGAGAGCATGAAGATCATGGAGAATAAAAGTTTTCAATTCATTATGAAATGTTCTCTTAATTTTTTTCTAAGAATAATGATCTTAGTTATTGTAAGGATTGACTAAATAAAATTCCCATTTTGATGGAAAATTTTCATCTAATAATGAGTTGTTCATTTCACCTTATCTATTGTAATGTTTTCCAACCTTTATGTATATTTATGGTTTGTTAATCTATAGGCTTCTGAATTTGAAATTTGGATGAATCACCTCTCAATGGTGAAAAGCATTCATAATTCAATGCCCTCCATTATTTACAATTCTTAAGGTTGAATTTTTTTTAGTGTGATCATTCTTGTCTATGTTCTTTATCCAATAAAAGGAAATTATATGCATGTAAAATTTATTATTTCATAGATATTGTGGCTATAAATTTTATTCATCCTCTCTTGATTAAGTAATTTACTTGGTTGGGAACCATTTTATGATATTGACCAAGGATAAGAAAATGACTTATAACATTTTCTTACATATTTCTTAGTTAACTTTGTTGGAGTATAGTTGCCTATCTTGTGAATGTATTTGATTCTTACTATCTAGACTCACCCCTTTTCCTTCGTGAATTATTTAAATAAATGGGTGACTAAAATATTACTTTAATGGAATCATGCTATATTAATTTGGATTGAGTACTATGGATATATTTTACAATAAAAAATCTTGATTCTAGGCTATTTAAAAATCAACTCAGTATGTATATCATTATCCTACCTTTATTATATAAATTACATTTAAATATTGAGTTGTTTGGTTGGAATTTTCATCCTCTACTCTAGTAGTAATACCTTTGGTGAATATCCATTAAGATCATTCGATGGATTCAAAAAATAATACCTCTAGTGTACAAGCCTAACCATTTTATCTTTATGTAATAATACACTTCATAAATAATTTAGTCCAACATGTTATGGTTAAGTTGATCATGACATGGTAGTAGGAAAAGAGGATTGAGTATACTCCAATCTAGGGTTTCACCTAGATATTCTTGATAGAAGTTATCACCTCTAGTTTGATTAACATGGTGATGATAATTCAAAAATTTAACCCAATTCATTCTTCATTTTGTTTTTCAATTAAGGGTTATTTTTTAGTTTTTACTTGCACTACACAATTCCAAATAGTGTATTTGAATGGCATTTTTTAGGTTTGTTATAAATATAACTTAACCAATATTAATCAATGTTAAAAGAGTACTCCTTTAAATGATCCTTTCTTAATGTATTGAAAGGAATTATCCCCTTCCATAAGTTCATTTGTCCTATTGTATTGTGATTCATATTTTACTTATTTGAACAAATTGGACAAATCCATTACCAAATCTATTATATCATAAAACCCAATTGCAAGGATCTATTATTTATCCAATGTAAATGGATAACCCTTTTGTACTCATACCATATAACCTATTATTATGAGTTTCTTTATAATGAAATATTGTGGAATGTCATCTGGTCAATTTTATGCTTTCAAGGAAATGTCACTTTCTATTCCAAGAGTCTCAAAGGATCATCAATTCACTAGGTGGCAAGTCCTTCATAGGAAATTAATTATTATATGATCAACCATGAATACACAAATATAAATTTCATTTAGAAGAGTCATTAGTATTTTGATTTCATTAGGAGAGGTCCCTATGGTTTTAAGTGTATAGGGTTATGAATCACCCATAAAGCTGAGTATTCAATTAATTCCCATTTAAAACTTGCATTCTAAAGGAGATTAAATCTTAACATATAACTCCTTATATTTCTTAATAAAATTATACTATGAGTATAAAGCATTGGCTTCTCAGGAATTAAGAGAAAAAGACAATGTTACTAATCCTAGAATAACCCAAACCATATATGGCTTTATATATCCAATTTTTCTTTTATTATCATAAGATTTTTTAAAAATGTGAAAAAATAACAGATGAGAATATCCTTAGGAATTTCATTGAGAAGACAATCAACCCTTAAACAAAAGACCCTCGAATGCTTCATCAAAATTATTTCTCATTATTACATGCCTCACAATGTTCAACTATAAGACCATATTGAGAGATAAAACCTATGGAATAATGAAAAAATAATATAACATAGTAATAAGGTGAATATTTACTATAATAACATGTTAAACATCTGTCCATTATGCATATACAATATCATACATCCTAGTGTAACCATCACTCTTGCTACATAGTTTTAAAATAAATAAAACTAGTGAATTTGAGTAATATTGATTGATACTCTAAGATTATATAGGATAAAGAGATATATAACCTTAACTAACATCTACCCACATGCACATAATCATATTTAAATGGTGAGAAATAGACAAATGCACCCAAGTCAATACATAGTTCAAAACATGATACAAGGATACTTAAAACATATTCAAATTATGTAATTAATAATAAGATCCTAACATCTAAAGGATAATATTAGCACTAGTTAAGGATGAAATTAAAAAATTCAAAGATAAATTTTTGTCTTTCCTTGGTATGATATCCAATGAAACCATTTTCCTTACATGATAAGGCACAAATTTTCTCAAATAAATAGTTGACCGCTAAACATAAGCTATAGTTTACAATGAATAGTTCATTACTTTGGACAATCATATTTGATTAAAAAAAATAAGAATGAGAGAAATTAAATCCACAATAATCAAACATTTAAAGGGTTACAACCAATACTTGTAATAATGGTAAGACAAATAGGTAATTTTACACCAATATTAGAATAATAGCAAGACAACTAGCAAGGACCAAAGTCTAAAGGATTTTATTGAAGTGCCCATATTGCACCTAAACAACTTATTAGCTTAAGTTTATCATAATATATTGGTTCTAATTTTTTTTTAACTATTTCCAATATGATTGAAACATAACATAAGCTAAGTGTTCATTGACCACATAATTCATCTAAATGAAAAGAATTAGAATATTAATGTAATAATGACCAGCATTATTCATGTTTTTTCAAAAATGAATATAGTCATCTAAGTTTATTTTTGACTAAACCAATAACAAAATATAATTAAATATTTATCTTCCAGATGAATCTATAGTTACAGAGTGAATGTAATTATTTAAAATGACCACCTTAACAAGGTGAGAGTAGTAAAGTATATACCTTGTATTTATCATTGCAACAAACTTAATACTAAAATTATAACCATAAAATTATTTCAACAATGAAACATTATGAGAAAAAAAGGATTAAAATTATGTTGGACATTTATAGCATCTACATACTACATGTAGCTGAGCCACAAGATAAATCATAGTCTACAACCTAACACATAAATAAAACAATACACTCTTCAAAAAAATCTTCCTACTCATAATAAATCATTAGGAAACCAACATAATAAATTGGCATGCATTTTTTGCATCACTTATATGCATCTTATGGAGGATTAGCAATAAAAAATAAATCTAACAAATCAAATTAACACCTCAAGTTGCAAGAATAGGAGTTATATCACAATGAACTTCCATAATGAAAACACTATATAAAAACTCATTATATAATTTCATGCACAAATAGTAATAAATTATTATATATCATGAATCCAATCATATAAGCAACTATATACCAAGATTCAATCATTAGACTAACACCAAAATAGTGCCAAGATTTAAAACACTAATAAATGAAAGAAATCAACTGACTAGCAAGATGTTATGATTATCACATGTCAGATCCCTAAATTTGACATGGCTCAGCCAAATTGAACCTATATTATTTTCAATGACCACATGAACTTTATTGAACATAGTAGGGCCAAAAACTAAAAAATAACAAAATGATGACCAAAATACCATCCATTTAACTAAAATGGAATAACACAAACAAAATAATTGTAGGCTAAAATAAATTCAAGAAACTATACAAATCAATCTTTAAGACTAAAATACTAGCATGGACCTTTTTAGGGTCCCTATATTTGGATAAAAACATGACCCAAACACACTGATCAAAATAATGATTTAAAATCATATAGTAATATTTCTAAACCATATTCTATTTTTATCAAGAAGGCAAGTAAACTAAATATTCCTTTTTCAAGCCAACCCATTAAAAGAGGCTGAGCCAATAATCAACTAAGAGCAATCTGTAAATGAAACATATATCACAAAATTAGAGAACCATGATTTATAACTAATAAGTGTTCAGACTAGAAACTCCACATGCATGTTTCCTTAATTATAAACAACACATTTCAACATCCAAAAAAACCCCATACAACCAAATGCAAAAGGGGCAACAATTACATGTTCTAATGACCACTACCAAGAAGGAAGAATAATCACTAATGCTAGTTAAGAAACATTTATGCAAACACATTCATATAATATATGCTAGGATCTCATATATGTGTACATGCATATTCATATATGGGCCCATATCATATTGAACATCCTAGTTATTTTCCATAATGTTATTCAAGTTGTAATGTAAAAATAATTACTTGAGAGGAAATTTAACTTACCTAGGTTTTTACCCAACTATTCAAAGAGATTCCAATAGTACCCTTTGATAAACCTCATCATCCATTTTTCCCCAAAAGTATTTTTACCATGCACCTACATCTCTTTAACATTTTCCACAAATCTCTCCACTATCAAGGAGATACAAAATGATAACTAATCTCCTATTACAAAATGCCCCTTTAGTTTCCTCAAATGGTCATGCCTTCTTTGTCTAGTGGTTGTCATGCCCTAAATTATGCATAGAAATAAAAAATCAACTACTTGGACTTCCTAGGGTTTACTTATAATTCCTTCTATAAGTAATTTCCAAAACTTTAGAGTTGTCTAAGTCAAAATGACTACTTAATTTCAAAATAATCTTCTAATTACTATTACCAAATCCAAAATGTCCCCAAAGTCTACTTAGATAACTAGGGCTTAATCCCATTATGATTTTATCATAATATTTACCAACTTGGAAACTAAATTTAAATTATGCCAAAAATTACCATCATGTGGAGTAAAGGTACCAAGCCATAATCCAATGGTGCCTTCCAAAAAAAATATGGTAAACAAATTAACTATTTAAAATAAGAGTATACTTATACACACTGAATATCTCTTTACTTCCTAATAAAATAATCTATTATTGGACTTTCTCTAAGCCCACAACATATTTCAACACTAGTCCAAAGGTCTAATTGACATCTTTGCCAAAGACAGACTGGGATAAAATAACATAACAGAATATGTTGAGCAACATAAGGCCTCTTGACTATCACCATGTCTAAATATTGAGCATTTTAAAGTTAAAATTCTCATGACTTAATAATTATAATAGCCACCACCTACCATAGATATTCTTTAACCAAATTACTAGTTCCTTTTATTCTTTAAACAAGATGATATTAAAACTTAAATTTGTAACATCATCTTTCTTAGTGATTGAGTACCATGTCATTTGGAAATAGTCATGACAATGTAATAGGCACAATTGATTGAATATGATCCTTTACTAAAAATATAGCCATTCGAGATAGATATCATGTCCATAAAACCTTTTGGTAACTTTTTTAATTTATTTAAGTAAGAACGATGAACATAACCAGGAATATTACTCTATATGTGGCATTATTTATTCCAACATGAAATGTCCAATTAAATGACCTAAGAACACAACAATTCTCACATTTAATTCTAGTGCCATTATCAAGAGTGGATCAAGCATAATAATATTTTCAAGGAATTTTACTAGGGAAATTGATTCCTTCCACATTTTATATAGCCTAAAAATTGGGGTATATGACATCTTCACTCCCTTAGAAAGGCATCATCTTGGTACCTATGGGAAAATATAAGTATCTTACTTATTCAACCTTTAGACATACCTAATTTTAGGCACCAATACTTGCTTAAATTTATGTTTTCCATCATATATTTACATAATGATTCTAAAAATTAGATATATTAATTTGAATTTGAAATAGTCTCATGTTAAAAAATTTCCATCATAATATGGATATGTTATCAATAAATCAGCAACTATATGAAAATAAATTCAAAATAGTAAATAAATTGAATATTTCAACCTAATTATCTACCATCTAATTCTTAATTAGTAGTTGATTTAGCATGAAACAAATAATTTTGTGATATATTCCTCATTCTGGGTGTGACATTTTATATAATATACAGTTATGTTCCACACATAACTTACTAACATTCACCCTAAAATGCTTTCCCTTATAGTATTAATAATATCATGTGGTAATTTCCACCACTTTTATTTATGCCTCACACACAACTTATTCCCTTCCAACATAGAATACATTAGAATCCTACTACTACGATAACTAGGAATTCATTGTTCATGGGTAGTTTATCACCCTACCTTAACCACACTAAACATTGGAGAATCCATTCTAGGTAGTCACATGTAACCCTTAAGTTTTTTCAACATGTTCTCCATACCTTTGTGAGATCATATGATGGTCTATGAATCCCAATCCCACCATATTTAATTTTCCAACTGAGGGAATTTACCCAACTTTTTTGCTCCCTAAAAAATTCAACTGGGTACCTAGGATTTTCAAATCCCTTGATTAGGGATTTCCATTATTCCTTTTAATCATAAGTATACCTTCCAATCATGTTTTTAAACAAATAATTTGATCATAAGCATACCTTACAATCATTATTTTAAACAAAATGTAACAACCCATGTTCAATTTTTTTAAAACTCCTTTAGTCTCATACCCACAATAACAAACAAAATCCATAATTTTTTTCATGAAATAACAATGCTATCATTTAATTGAAAAATAATCAAAAACATAAATTTTAATAAATCCATAAGGGCCAATCAAAATTATCAAAATACATATTAAACATGCTTTAAAATCATGCCCGCACTGAATTAAAAAATTATGTAAAGTGTGGAGAACATGTCTCTATGACATGGCCCCATTGATTTGAATAAAAAATAGAAACTGGTAATTACCTCACCTCAAATGGATAAGACAATTGTATACTTTTAGAATGGAACTATGCAACATATACAAGGAACATGTCTAGGTAAATGTATCATTGAATCACATATAACAATGTGATCACATCAAGGCCGAACAGAGTCATGCCAAGTTATACCATCATTAGGATCATACATGTAATAATTCTTAAGGGATAATGTCAAGACCTTTGGTTTGTCTTTAATAAATGGTTTTTAAATAATTTTTTTGAAAATTTGAGTATTTGTGTATGAAAAACCAATTGCACCATAGGTTGGAGCATCTTTCTTGGAAATCAATTTTTATTATTTTATTTCATCATTTGTAACTTATGGGATATAAACTAGAAAAAAATGAATATCTTCTCTTTCTCATTATAAAAAGATGAATTTTGATCATTATGTAACATTACCATTTGGGATTGTTCTTTCAAAATTTCTTGATTTTGATCATTATTTGGAATATTTGGTATGTCTTTTGTAGAATTTAGAACATTAAAAATTTGCATATCATGTGAAGGATCATCCACCTTTGATAGTGATATAGAATTTGAATATTTATGTGGATGTGGAAAAGGTGCCTCCTTTTGTTTTTGAGTCTCTTTTGGAACCTATTTTTGTTCCTTAGACATCTTTACTTCGAGAGAATTTATCATTTATATCTTTGTTTTCAATGTAAAACAACAATTGATATGGTAACCATGTATCATATTACATGCATAGTAATATTTGGATTTTCACAAAGGAAGTATATGAGGTATATTAATCAAATTATTTCTAGGCATCTCCCTTAGAATATCACTTGACCTCTTAGTAGGCTTTTGCACACTAGTAGTATCATTAGTATTATGTGACTTTAGTTTTCTTCTAATATGGACATGGATTCTTATTAGGTACATAATTGTTATGTGAAGGTGTAAACTCATGGTTCACACTAGCATAATGTGGATTATTTGCATATGAAATGTGATTTTATAATAAGGTGATCTTTGAATTTAGAGAGTAATTTTGATTTTGTAACTCATGCATTAACTTTGTCATAATATTGATTTTTTCTTTTAGTTTTTCACAATCATAAACCCTAGGTATTTAAAGTTGATTTCTTTCATTTGAAACTATAGGGTGGGACACCTTAACTCTTAGATAAGTAATAGCTTGGACCTAGTTAGAAGGATGATAGACATCACCCTCATTAGAGTTAAGAAGAGTAAGATGTTGATTTGTGTCTATTTTAAATGTTTTGAGTAAAAAATAACTCTAAATAATTTTAAAGTAGATCTATTTGGAGGCCAATATGCATCTATCAAGGTAGAATCTCATTACAAGCATATGCATATGAAGCCTTTACGACCAAATCAAGGTAAAAACCTAGGTTAAAGTTTCAAATCTGAAAATCCATCACAACCCTAAATTGTATGAGGATCCTATTTATTACTAAATCTACAATATGCTAATTTGATGAGAAACTCATATATAACATATGTTAAATTTATTAAACTGAGATATGCTAAATATAGAAAGTAAAACTATATTAGATATGGAAATGACAAATAAATATTATATGTAGTTGATTCTAATGCTATCATAATTTAGGATCTAGAATAGGTAAGAATTATACTAGAAGATGATTCTAGAACAATTAACAAATTTTGGATTGAGTGCTTTTATAGCTATAACCACTAGTGTCATCCTTAGATAGTTGTGTCAATGTTGGTGTCTAGGTTCGACACAATTGTATTATATGGAATACTTATTGGAAAAGGATGTAACCACTTGGATGATTCTTTTTTTTTTTTTTTGTGTGTGTGTGTTTAAATTTAATTTGTTGCAT
The DNA here is from genome assembly GCA_037957365.1 of Torreya grandis. Lineage (NCBI taxonomy): Eukaryota > Viridiplantae > Streptophyta > Pinopsida > Cupressales > Taxaceae > Torreya > Torreya grandis. The sequence continues at coordinate 241,621 of JARHVA010005485.1, forward strand.
TTAAATCTAGTTCATGGACTATCACTCCTCATTAAATTACAAAACCATAGTTCTTCATCTTCATGGTAACCTTGGGGAAAAATGTCGTAGTGGGCTTATAGTTTTGAGCTGACCCTAAAGGCCCCATAATAAAAGAATGTTGCCTACATATCTAATACTCGAAATAGAGCCTCAAACTAATGTATTACTCCCTTGTGTGTTATATTTTGTGTGAATCATGCAATATGTGGAAAGCAAGTATAATAGTGACCTAGCTTGTAAGCTGGAAAATCTAACTCTTGGGATGTTCCTTAAATACTTCATTCCTGTAGATGTGTATTCCCTATGAATGATATGTAAATATTAACAAATAAGGAAGATTTTTTTAATTTAATGCTCTTTGAGTGTTCTTTGGTATGAGGGTTAGGTGAGGAATGAATGAGGGTTGATCTTATATTTATATCAAATCCCTTTGGATAAATAAATCACATTAAAGAACTTAGGTTGAATATTATGATAAGTTTCATTTGTAAATTACATGACTTTAAAGGCGCTAGATACTTTCATCAATTTAAGATACCTGCATCGATACAGGTATCTATTCTAGATGCAAGTGTCCAACAAGTAGAAGCTCAAACTTATAGAGATGGAAGGTAAGTATATTTTAAGCATTCTGGGAAAGATATAAGGCTTAGGTCATCAACATAAGACCAATATAACTAAGAAATATAATAATGAGAATAAGTATAGAAGATGCAATACCCCCAAAAGTGAGAAAGGTCTAAAAATGAGAGGAATAACAAAGGTCTAAATTTTACAAGTGTAAAAGACTAAAGTGTTATATAATCCATAAATATCATCTACAACTACTTACTTGGGGATATGCCATCAAAAACCAAAACTCCAACCCTCCTTCATTATGAAAGAACATATTCTAGCCGAAAAATAAGCCCCATTATAAAATAATAAACTCTAGTAAACAATGTATTAACTCTCAGCTATAGGAAAAATCAATGTGAAATATGAGAAAGCAAAACAAGCTTCTAAAAATCATTCAAATATTTGTAAAACCTATGAAAATACCCACTTATCTTCCCCAATATCTAAAATCCCTAGATTTGGTTGGATTTAATAAAGATTCCAAGTAATTTTCTATAACAAAAACTAGAACCATTTAATGTAATTTTAGATTACAAACAAAATTAATTCAAGATGAATATAAATTAACTAGTTACAAATGTGTATATTTATATGAAATCTACTAGCTAAATCCCAAATCAAAAAATAAAAAAGAGAATCAATGATAGAATTGTATGTTCAAAAAAGGGGCATAATGGGAAAGAATTTACTACATAAATACTTAAAATAGTCCATTTTTTTTTGTCTATTAATGCCCCAACACCTCGTATTTTATGTCTACATCCTAATTATCTGCTAACTCTTGTGTAAGATGTAAGTTAAATTGATTTAATGAGTGGCATCTAGCTTATTAGTCAACTCCTCGACCCCTTAATGACCCTTTAAACTCTAAATTTTTGATGTACATAAAAATAATAATAAAGTAACCTAATTTCTTATATTTTTTGGTTGTTCACCATCATAAAATATGGTTTGATTTTTTATAATGACGTGTATTTCTTAAGGAACCTAGTATTGACATTATTGACAACTAGACTTGTGGATGGGAAAGGCAAGTCAAGAATCCTATTACTACATTAGACCATTTAATGCACCATTTATTTAGTGATAATTTACATAAAATGAGCAAGTTAGGTGGGAGGGATATAATTTTTTATTTTGGTAATATGGGTTTTGTAAAACAAATTAGCATAAATTGAGATTTGTACTTCACTTGTAATTTATGACCTCTATCATGTTTTATTATTTATGTACTAAGTATTAATAAAAAATAAATTAATATTTTTGATGGAGGTGATAGTATGAACTGAGGTTGTATGTTTTTAGTCCCATCCACAATTAAAAAGTGATTAATGAGAACATCAAAAATATCCTTGGTCTACTTCAACAACTCTTATAGTTATCATTAATTACTCAGTTCTTCATTACTTTTTAGAATCAAATTAGGTTGTTGATTTTCTTTCCAACCAAGGTATTGAATAGTAATTGATTTGGTGATGGGTAATTAGGATAAAGGTTAGGTTGTTTTAAAGGAGGTGATATGGCACAATGCACTATAGACTATGGCGTCGACTTTTCTTCCCCTTATTTCACCATGATTGGATGTGTAATCATTATGTGGTTTGGGTTATCAAGTGTCTATTGAGAATCCCTAATTGATGCATGGTATTCACCTTGTCACACATTGAGGTATGATTTTCTATGATTCTTAGGATTTCCAAGTATGGGTAATTAAAGGATTGGTTTGTGTGTCATACTAACTCATGTGATATATATCATACTAATCCTATGGCATACTAGCTCATGTGAAATATATGCATTGCCTTCATCCACTTATGCAAATAAAATATTTATATCAAAAAAATTAAATAAATAATACTCCTAATCTTACATTCAAAGGATATAAAAATATCAATGCATTATAATATTTTCAATTTGAAGGAAAGAAAAAAATATACACATTTAGTGAAGTTTTTAGAAATTGCCATCAGAAGTAGGACACCCACGTCATATTGAATAAATAAATCTCATAAAACCTAATTATTTATAGGTTGGGTTGACCATCAATTTTAAGATCCAGTATCTGTAGAATACATCCAATTTCTTTAGGAGAAAGTATTGGATGAAAGGTAAAATTTTTGGCAAACCATAAAAAATTATAAAGGATTATAATAAATATAAAAGTTTCCTCCTCCTTGTATGAATTATATTAACATTTGAAGATAAATTTTTAATATATAATCATCATAAAAAATCATGATAAGCAAGGTTGACCATCAAATTCAGAGCCTAATTCCAAATCATATATTTTGTATCAATGTCTCTAGGGCCTAAATTTTATGGCTGACCCTGCTTATTATGAATCTTTTTATGATGTTTATATATTTATAACTTACATTTAAATTTTAATATAATTGATTATATGAGGAGGAAACCCTTTTAAATTGTATATATCTATTATAATACGTTATTTTTTTTACAGTCTATGTAAATGTTTACCTTGTATATAATATGGTCTCTTACAAAATTTATTATATTTTAAAATTAAAATATGTAAATAAATCCATATGGACATCAAATTTAGGACCTTTTTTGAATTAATTGAGGTTAAAACTAGATAAAGTATTAGTTGTCTACTTTTTGTCAATGCTGGTGTCTAGGTTTGACATAGGTGTATTAGATAGAATACCTACTATAAAAGGATGAAACCAATTGGATTATTTTAGGTTTGTATTTGATTTCACTATGGTGAATTCAAATCT
>JARHVA010005485.1:250000-292500 GCA_037957365.1 Torreya grandis
CAATTCAATTTGTAGCTTCCATAAAAAAAAAAAAAATCCCAATACATGATTGAAACAAGTGTCATCTTAATGAAAATAAGTGTCATGTATCCAAAACTGTTGTATAATATGTACCATGAGTATATTTAGATGTGTCTAAAACTATTTAGATGAAAATTTTGACTACTTTGACTATTCAAAAATTAATTAGATCACTCTAAAACCAATTAGAATAAAATGAATATGGGTGTTCAATGAAATATACATACTATATAATCTAATCGAATGATTTAGGATGTGATATGAAAATAGCTATGGATCTATATATTTCCTAGCTTTATCTATTCTCAATCTAATTAATAGTAACAAAAAATATTATATTCATAATGGTAGTAATCAATTCTCTTTATTTTGTGAATAGAGGAAGGTAAAAGTACTGATAAGACCATAAGTTTTACCAATTTTGGGTAGTCTATGGGACCTAGGTTTGAAACCCATCTAGTGTCTCCATACTCTCTCCAAGTTTTATGGGCATCTAATGTATATAAAATTAGGCACCATCCCTATTTTTATAGATTTATTTTTGGAGGTTACAACTACCAAGCTCAAGAGTTTAAGTCATAGATGGTTTGTGAAAAAAAATTAAAACTAGTATAATTGATTAAATCATTATAATATTGGCATTTTACACACTTAAATCAAGTATCTAGACCATAAACCTTGCCTATACTACCTCTTCCTCTATGCCATGAGGTCACTATACCATGATTATACCCTCTAGCTTTATTGAATCCACTACCCTGATTATAACTTCCCTCTTAGTTATAGGTATTAAATTTCTCTTAAATTTGGTAAAAAATCAGTTTAATTTTGATTAAACATGTCTCATTGAGGTTGATTATAACCTCCTTGATTATAATAATCACCATGATTTTCAACCCTATCAAACCCTAACACATGTTCAAAATTATTCCTATTATTGAGGTTTGTCATTGATGTTGTCATTGATGTTAAAGGTTATTGATAAGGTTGATATCATTGTTGTTGTCATTGATTGTCTTTTTTGTCGCAAAATAACTTATGACAGTTGTTATCATTTGAGTATTATTGTTTTTGTCATTGATGTCTCAGTGATACTCTACTAAGTGTTGTGTTGTAACAAGATAAAGTGTTGAAGGTTAGTTGGCATGGTCATGAGGTCATAGGTCTTCATGAGGTCATTGAAGAGTGTAGCTATGAGAGAGAATATTAATCAATGTTATAGTGATTCTAAGAGTGTATGATATGATTGGTATATGTTCTTATGTTTGAATAAGTGATGTGAAGGTTAGCATGGAAGGTCCTTGTTGTCAAATTTGTCAAGTGATTGAGCCTAGTAGTGTCTTGAGAAGGTATGCCTAGTATTTTGCATGAAGAGGCATTGTGGAAAGGTGAGATGGATGTTCTTAGGCTTGTAAAGCTTATAAAAGATTGATATCAAATGTCTTTGAGGAAAAGGTTTCTTGTAAATATTAGTTATGACATAAAAAGACCTTGTGTGAAGGCATAAGCTTGGTTTCATGGTGAGATATGGCGGTATAAGGATGTTTGACATTTTTTGAGCATGTGATATGTTGGGTGAGGATGTGAGTAAAGTATTGAGATCTTGAAAAGAGGTTTGAAGGTCAATTCAAGGATTGATGAGGTGTGAAGACTCAGGTATAAAAATTAAGGTAGCATGGAATAATGAGGCATGAGGTTTAGTTTCCAAGGCAAGTATGCATAGGTGAGATTTTTCATAAGTGTGACAAGATTTTTTGGGTGTATTCATGAAGTTTTAGGTCAATGTTTGAAGGTTAAGGCCAACAAAAGTGCTTTGAGGTCTCTTGAGTGCATAGAATGAAGGATGATCAACTTGAGAAGGATTTTATTATGTTATTGAGCTTGTCAAAACTTTGTATGGGAAAATAATATGTCATGGTATATGGTTAAGGGTCCTAGATCAAAATTTTAGGCATTATTTTTTGTATTGAGGGGCTATGCTTTATGAACAATTGTTAATAGTGGAAGTGTGTTTAAACCCTCTAACAAAATTAATAGTGACCTGATGAACTATTGAACTATTTTGGTCTTACACGCCAAAATTCTTTCTTCCCTTCTCAAAAATTGTTCTGAGTGTTCAAATTCTCCATTTTTCAAGATTTTTTAGATTTCTATAGACTCTATAGGCTTGAAACTATGGACTCTATAGGCTTGAAACTATGAACTCTATAGGCTGGGTTCTATGGACTCAAATATATGGACTCCACAAGCTAGCTTCTATGGACTCTTTCAAAGCTTGGGAGACTTAGACAAAATTATAGACTCTGCAGTTGGTTTCTTGGTTCTATAGACTAGTTTCTACGGGTTCATTTCTATGGACTCTGTAGGTTCATTTCTATGGATTCTATAGGTAGAAATATATAGACTCTGTAGGTAGAAATCTATGAACTCTACAGTCTAGAAACTACAGACTCTATAGGATAAGGTTCTATGGACTCCAATCTATGGACTCAAATCTATGAACTCAAAACTACAGACCCTATAGGTTGGTTTCTAGTTTCTATGGACTGGGTTCTACAGACTCTACAAATACATTTCTATGGACTCTGTAGGTTCATTTCTATGAACTCTGAAGCAAAGGAACAAGCTTTCAACACTTAGATGTTTTTGAGCTTGGTTCAACCAAAAATTTTCATCAGCAAGCTTCAAAGGAAGGATTGAACCATTGAACCATTAAACCATTGAACCTTGAACCAAATTGGTTCAATAGGTTAAACGGGTTCAAAGGTTCAACAATATTGGTGAGCTTAAAGAGTTAAGCACTTCGGCCAAGGTTTAACAAGTTCAACTGCTTGAAGGTTCAATAGCTTTGAAACAATTAATGAAAAGAAGAAGGCTTGAACCATTGAATCATTGAACCTTCAACAGGTTCAATAGTTCAATAGGTTCAACATGTTTGGTTCATCGTAGTTGGCTTAATGTGGTTGGTTCAAGCAGTTGAATGAACGAGTAGAACAAAGGAATGAACCATTGAACTGTTGAACCAAAGTTGGTTTAATCAGTCAATTCAATTGGGAGGTTCAATGGAGTGCCCCAAAGCAAAGAGACCAAGTGCCCTTATGGAAGGCAGTGAACCAAGATCAAATAGCACTTGTAGAGGGCAGGTGATAAGCAAAATGGACTGTTTCAAAGGCCGAATGGAGCAAAGGAATTCCTTCCAAAATATTTTCCATGGAAAAATGGCTAAGGCAATGGAACATATCCTTTAGACAAAATGACCGAAGGAATTCCTTTAGACATTTTGTCTGAAGGAATTAAAGCCGGACCCTGAAGAACCTTAAAGGGCAGATACCCTTGTGGGGGGCTCTCATCAAGAAAAATGGACCTTTCTCAAGACCTCAAAGGGTAGGTCCCCTTTGGGAAGGATCAAATAAGAAAGCTAAAGGAATTGCCAAGGAGGGTGGTGGGCCTGAAGACGTCAAGATTAAGCACCATGAACTAGCCGTTGGTATTTGACTAGTGACATCCTTGAAACCATCAAATTCATGGTAATGAAATAGCTATTGATATTTAAAGGCTTGAACGTAGACCTAAAATCAAAAGGCCAAAATTCCAAAAGGAAGAACCATGAAGGGAGAGAGCCAAAAGAGCCAACAAAGCTAGGAATTCAACCCTAAGAGCTCAAATGCTAGGAAAAGACAAAAACTAGGAAGAGACAAGGAGGGAAAAGCCAAAAATATCTGTACAAAAGTTATTTCAGTAGGTGGAATAGTCCACCAAGTAGATATTTTGGCTTGCAAACATTGAAGGTGTGGCCTATTTGTCTCCCTTGGAGTAAAGGTGAAGTGGATAACTATGTAGATATTAGGTGATAGACTAGATGACTCAGACCTAGGAGAAGACATTTGAGATGAATCAACATGCCACAGTTAAGGCAGCCTCCCTATTCTAGCATGGGCTCTTTGACAAAATTGAAAATGCATTCAAGGCATTGAATGTAGCATGGGCCATTCCATGGAACAAAGTTCCAAGCCTTTGTTGGCTACTATATATTATATTCTCTTACTTTATGCAAGAGAGAATTTTCCATTATAAAAGTGAAACTCTACCAAAATTGAGAGGCGATTACTGAGACTTTGAGCTCAAACTGTTCATCATATTTCTTTGTTTGAATGAGAAAGCAAATTACTTTTAGACTTTGTGCTGTTATAGCTTGTGGTATTTTAGGAGATTATTCTTATGTCTATTTCCTGAATGTGTTCTTATCCATTTTAAAGAAATTAGCAGAACTAGTGGAAGTAATTAGGAAGGTGTCCTAAAGCCAACTATGGAGAGACTTTGTGCCCCCCCATAATTGTCTTTAGTGTGTTTGTTTTCTATTTGTGTGTAAAGGACCTTGGGATGACTTTGTGCCCTCATTGTCCTTTGTATTTCACTCTTGGGCAGTCGAGGTGGAGACTTTGTGCTACATCTTAGTCTGCTGGTTACTACGCCCTTTGTTACCATTTACTTGTCACTACCTAAAAGAACTCCTACTATTTCTTGCAAGATCACTTCTAAAAGAAGAGAAGTGCCTTTAGTGTTTTCACCAAGATTTTCTCCTTTGATTGTGAACATCATCTCTAAAAAAAGAGAGATGGATGGTGTTATCCTACCCTTGAGTGTTACTTTCTACTTATATATATAGTATATAGCCTCCTCCTATTTACAGGGAACCTCCTCTTGATGAGAGGAGAGATTTGTCCCCTTTTGATGTGGTAAACCTACACATATAGCTGACCAATCTCCCTATCTATGGTTGAAGAGACCTATTTTTCTTGTCAGTTAGTTGGTGACAAAATATTCAACCAATAGTTTTTGGTGACTCCACTAGGGAAGAGCATGTAGTTTGAAGCCTCAAGCTTCAAGCTGAAGTAAGACTAGTCCCTTCCCATTTTTATCATGCAATCTAGCAACTCCATGCTATACCAAAATTCAAAGAGCCTAAGGTGTTGTTGACCCTATTTTTGAGTTGGTGCAATAGGGAAATTTCAACTTATTCCCTCCCCAACTTCAAGCTCAATGATCCAGGAGTGTTCCTCCTACCCATACCAGGTCACCAAAACAAGGTAGAAATTCCTTTTCTATTATTAGTAGAGCTTTGACTATACATACTCCACCCAAATTTTTTATCCCCCTTTTCCATAATCAAATCATGGCAGCTCAAGGCCCTTGGGGTAACTCTTTTGGTCTGCTTAATCTTACTCCACCTCTGCATGAGCTTCCATGCAGTTCAAGGAAGAATTTGCCCAAATTTTTTGGTGATGGGAAAGTTCATCCTGATGAACACATTATAGCCTTTAGCATAGCTTGTGGTGTGATAGGTGTGGAGTATGAAGACATATCAGTTAGGCTATTTGTGGAAACACCACAAGGCACTACTGTAAACTGGTTCTACCATCTACAGGTTCAGTCAGTGACTGATTGGGACACTTTCAAAGCTAAATTTGAATATAGGTTCAAGCCTAAAAAAGATGCACATGCCTTGTTGGCCCAACTCAAAAAGATGAAGAAGGAACCTCATGAACCTATGAGGGATTTCATAGCAAAGTTTGACAAGCTAAGGAATCAGATTCCTACCATTGCTCAGCGAACACTTGAGAACCTTAAGTGCTTCTTCATCAACTCATAGCTGCCTGAAGTGAGTTTTCTACTAAGGCATGCTAGCCACATAGACCTTGATGTTTCTCATGACTTGGCTACTGAGGTATAAGATGACCTTATATTGGTAGGAAAGATAAGAAGAGATCCAAACAGAGGTAAATCTTCTTCTTCCTTTGAATATCCACCTACAGCCACCACTGATCCAATGGTGCAGAAGCTAGAAAATGAATTGCTAGCCCTCAAAAAACAAATGGCACAAGGGATGTCATCTACTTCTTCATATATAGATGTACCAAGGAGGACATTCTCCAATTAGTCTTACCAAGGCAATGCAGCCAGGAATCAAGGGCAAGCAAATCATCTCCCTCCCCCTTAGAGGAATAACCTTGCAATTAAAGCACCTCCAACCAATTTAGTAGTTGGATATCTTGAAGTAGTTCTAGATTTCTCCTTCTAGCCTAAATTAAACCCTGAAGATGATGTTAATCTCTTCAAAGAGGGAGAAGAATAATTAGCTAGTGACTCTAACATTAGTTTCCTAAATTATCAGGATGAACCCAAAAGTGAAGGTAAAGTAGATGAGGGATCATATGCTATGTTTACCTGGTCCAAGAATCAATCAGACCAGGAAGATGATAAAGAGAAGATAGAGGAGTGACCTCAACCAACAATCTCAATTTCCAAGTAGGGAACCACTCTACCTTTCTAGCCAAAGGACCCAGTGATTGAAAAAAGGTAAGTACATCCAACATCCCCACACCTTTTAATTAAAATTCATAGACCAGTCCTACCCCTTCCAAAAATCAAAAGTATGAGCTCCCATCCTCTCTTCCTAGTTCATTTTAGACATTTGACATAATTGACCCTATAGAAAAAACCAAATTTCAAATGTCTAAATTTGAATTCCTGTAATCCAACCCTGATCAGTTGGATAAGTTGGTTCAATATATAAAGAACCAAGCCATCCCTATAGGACAAGCAATTCCAAAGGTAACTCATGAACCTACCAAGAACACATCCACTAGGAATAACCTTATCATTACTCCTCCTACTGCACCTGGAAGGACTGAACTGTTCTATGTCTCCCTGTTGATAAATGGACATCATCTAAATAATTGCATCATTGATTCCAGAGCTTCAAAAAATGGCATGCCTACCAAAGTGGTGGAATCCCTTGGTCTCACACTAACCAAGACATTTGGGAGATGTTTCTCGATGGAGAACAAGTAAGTACCATTGTTGGGACAAATTAAGGATGCCCAATTTGCATTTGTAGCATTCCCAGACAAAAGAATCAAGATGACTATCCTAGTGGCCAATGTCCCAACATCATATGGCATCCTTTTTGGCCAAAATTTCTGTAAAGATGTTGGTGGTGAGTTGAGCATGGACTTGTCTAAATCAAGGATCCCTATCAAAGGCATCATGAAGAGGTTGCTTCTAGAGAAGGAAGCAAAATACGTGGTTACTCAAACATCAGCACCTGAAGCTCAAATTTTATTTGAGTCTTTAGGCATAGGTAATTATTTCTTGACCATAGAGGATGTTCATGTTTTAGATGATGAAAATTATAAAAATGATAATCTAAAAATTGGCTCAGATGAAATAGTAGAAGAATTAGTGGAGCGCAGTGTAAGTGTAGAAAAATCTCCCCCTCCAAATGAAGAAGAATCCAAAGAAAAATTAGTGTCTGAGGAGGTATGGATTCTAGAATTTGATGGCAGCTACTCCTCTACTAGTTTAGGAGCTAGAATTGTGTTGATATCTCCTCAAGGTGATATATTTCCTTCATCATATAAGTTGTAGTTCTGCACCACCAAAAACATAGCTGAGTATGAGTCTCTATTGTTTAGATTAAAGGCTGCTCAAGACAAAGGTGTCAAGCTCCTTCATGCCAAAGGAGATGCTAAACTGATAGTTTTTCAGGTGTTTGATGCTGAAAATCAAATCATGTGCTTCACTGGACTAGAAGAGCAACAAGCTATGGTAGTAGACCATACTGCAACATGCCAAAGTCAGGAAAATGAATTCTTCACCAAGGGAGCAAGGATTTATGGTTTTTAGATTAGAGACCATGTCTTACCATGGAGTAAGAAGAGAGAACTAAAAAGAGTGCATAGAAAATGTGATTCTTGGTGGAGAGTTCCATTCACCCATCACCGATTCTAGGGATAAAATGGTTTCTTTATGGTTTATCAAGATAGAATGCCATTTTCATTGTCTCATAATGGGTAGCATTTGAAGCACTTCAATCCTTAAAGTATCAGATAAGATCATCTGTACATATGTATATTTGTATATTCTTTAATTTTGTTTTGTACTTTTCATTTTCATTTTTGGCACCTTTCTTTTTTTTGGATAACATGACTCCATAGCCAATGGCATACTTTAAGGCACTAAAGATTTTAGTTTTAACTCCCCTTAGTTGTTTCAAGATTTAAACTAAAGGAAGTTCCCCAACTGGAGCCAGCTGTTGTTCCCAAAAATATGTCACTCATATTTGGGGACAACATATGAACTATTTTGGTCTTGCACACCAAAATTATTTCTTCCCTTCTCAAAAATTGCTCTAAGTATTCAAATTCTCCATTTTTCAAGCTTCTTTCAGATTTCTATGGACTTTATAGAGTTGAAACTATGGACTTTGTAGGCTTGAAACTACGGACTCTGCAGGCTGGGTTCTATGAACTCAAATCTATGGACTCCATAGGCTAGATTCTATGGACTCTTTCAAAGCTTGGGAGACTTAGACAAAACTATGGACTCTATAGGTTGCTTTCTTGGTTCTATAGACTCTCCAGGTTCATTTCTATAGACTATGTAGGCATAAATCTATGGACTCAAAACTATGGACTTTGTAGGTTAATTTTTGATTTCTACAGACTGGGTTCTACAGAATCTATAGATATATTTCTACAGACTTTGCAAGTTCATTTCTATGAACTCTATAACAAAGGAACAAGCTCTCAACACTTAGACATTTTCAAGCTTGGTTCAATGCCTTGGTTTAACCAAAAATGTTAATTAACAAGCTTCAAAGGAAGGATATAACCATTGAACCATTAAACCTTGAACCAAATTGGTTCAACTAGTTTAATGGGTTCAAAGGTTCAATAATATCGGTGAGCTTAAAGAGTTAAGTGCTTCAGCAAAGGTTTAAAAAGTTCAACCGCTTCAAGGTTCAATGGCTTTAAAACACTTAACAAAAAGATGAAGGCTTAAACCATTAAACTATTGAACCTTGAACCATTTTGGTTCAAAGGTTTAATGGGTTCAATGGTTCAACAGGTTCAATGTGTTTGGTTTAACATGTTTTGTTTAACGTGGTTAGTTCGAACAGTCGAATGAATGAGCAAAACAAAGGAATGAACCATTGAACCAAAGTTGGATCAATCGGTTAGTTTAATTGGGAGGTTCAAAAGAGTGCCCCAAAGTAAAGAGACCAAGTGCCCTTGTAGAAGGCAATGAACCAAGATCAAACAACCCTTGCAGAGGGCAGGCGATGAGAAAAATGGACCATTTCAAAGGCCTAATGGAGCAAAGGAATTCCTTCCAAAATATTTTTTATAGAAAAAATAGCTAAGGCAATGGAACATTTCCTTCAGACCAAATGTCCAAAGGAATTCCTTCGAACATTTTGTCTGAAGGAATTGAAGCTGAAGGACCCTGAAGAACCCTGAAGGGAAGATACCCTTGCTAGGGGCTCTCACTAAGGAAAATGGACCCTTATCAAGACCCTAAAGGGTAGGTCCCCTTTGAAAAGGATCAAATATGAAAGCTAAAGGAATTTCCAAGGAGGGTGATGGGCCCGAAGATGTCAAGATTAAGCACCATGAACTAGCCATTGGTATTCGACTAGTGACGTCCTTGAAACTATCAAATTCATGGAAATGAAATAGCCATTGATCTTTAAAGGCTTAAATGTAGACCTAAATACAAAAGGCCAAAATGCCAAAAGGAATAACCATGAAGGGAGAGAGCTAAAAGAGCCAGCAAAGCTAGGAATTCAGCCTCGAGAGCTTAAATGCTAGGAAAAGACAAAAACTAAGAAGAGACAAAGAGGGAAAAGATAGAAATATCTGTGAAAAAGCTATTCTAGTAGGTGGAATAGTCCACCAAGCAGATATTTTGGCTTGCAAACATTGAAAGTGTGGATGTTTGTCTCCCTTGGAGTAAAGGCAAAGTGGATAGCTACATAGATATCAGGTGACAGACCATATGACTCAGACCTAGGAGAAGACATTTGAGATGAATCGACATGCCATAGTTAAGGTAGCTGCCCTATCCTAGCATGGGCTCTTTGACAAAATTGAAAATGCATTCAAGGCATTAAGTGTAGCATGGGCCATTCCATGGAACAAAGTGCCAAGCCTTTCTTGGCTGCTATATATTGTATTCTCTTACTTTATGCAAGAGAGACTTTTCCATTATAAAAATGAAACTCTACCAAAATTGAGAGGTGATTACTGAGACTTGGAGCTCAGATTGTTCATCATATTTCTTTATTTGAATGAGAAAACAAGTTACTTTCAGACTTTATGGTATTATAGCTTGTGTCATTTTAGGAGATTGTTCTTATGTTTGTTTCCTGAATGTGTTCTTATCCATTTTAAAGAAATAAGTAGAACTAGTGGAATTAATCAGGAAGGTGTCTTGAAGCCAACTGTGGAGAGACTTTGTGCCCCCCACAATTGTATTTAGTGTGTTTGTTTGTTTTTTGTTTCTATGTAAAGGACCTTGGGATGACTTTGTGCCCTCATTGTCCTTTATATTTCACTCTTGGGCAGTCGAGGTGGAGACTTTATGCTACATCTCAGTCTACTGGTTACTATGTCTTTTGTTACCAGTTACTTGTCACTACCTGAAATAAATCTTGTTGTTTCTAAAAGATCACTTCTAAAAGAAGAGAAGTGCCTTTAGTGTTTTCACCAAGATTTTCTCCTTTGATTGTGAACATCATCTCTAAAAAAAGAGAGATGGATGGTGTTATGCTACCCCTGAGTGTTACTTTATACTTATATATATAGTACATAGCCTCCTCCTATTTACAAGGAACCTCCCCTTGATGAGAGGAGAGATTTGTCCCCTTTTGATGTGGTAAAACTGCACATCTAGCTGACCAATCTCTCTATGATGTGGTTAAAGAGACCTATTTTACTCATTAGTTACCTAGTGACAAAATATTCACCCAAAAATCAAATTGAGAAGGATTTTATTATGCTATTAAGCTTGTCAATTTTGTGAATGGGAACATAATATGTAATGGTATATGGTTAAGGGTCCTAGATCAGAATTTTAGGCATTATTTTTTGTATTGAGGGGCTATGCTTTATGAACAATTATTAATAGTGGAAGTGTGTTTAAACCCTCTTAGAACCTTAATAGTGACCTAATGTTGAAGATATGATTCAAAAGTGCTTAGGATGATTTGGAATGATTAGGTAAGTGTTTTTATCTTTTATTTAACTCTCCTAGGTACTTCTAGGTGGTGGTGGTTAGAGAGAGGAAAGAGAAAATCTGAATATACAAGCTTGTTTCTAAATAAGTTATTGTAGATGTAAAATATTATATTCGAAAAAGTTTAAAAATTGATGAATATTGAAGCTTGAGACTAATATTTGATGTCCTTGGTGGTTTATTTCTTGTTTTTAATGCTTAAGTGTTCCAAATTTGTCATCCAATTTGGCCATTCGCTAACAGGCCTAATGTAGAAGAATAGTGTAAAACCTAAGTAGTTTGAGAATTTGGTTTTTGGTATGATTTCATGAAATAATGATGAATTTAAATTCATGTTGGTGTTTTTGGGACTTATATTTCATATTCATGCTTTGTATAAGGTTTTATAGTCAGTGAAAGTGGTTGAAATGTTGAATCCAAAATAGCTTATCAGGTTCTAGTTTGATTGTGTGTAGTGAGGTCAAAAGATTGGTCTACAAGACCAATATTTGACATCAAACCTTATGATTATTATATTTGAAAGTGGTATACAAAATTCAAAAGACATTTTTTAAGTGAACAATGCTACAAGGAGTGTTCATGAAGTGGTTCGTGATAAAAAGTTTTATGGACATTATAAGATGTTTATTTGGGTCTATTTGATAAATTTAGGAAAGCTTATTGTTCATAAATGAAGGTAATGTTTTTCAAGAATAACATAAGGTAACATGTTTTTAAGAAGGCTTATTAGGTATCCATAAGGCCTAAAGAAGGATAAGGGGTAATGAAGGTGTGGTTGGCTATTTTTAATGTTGATTCTTATTTGTAACATGTCCTAAGATTTTTTTAAGGGTGATCCAAGTTATGAAAGGTTTGTGTCTAACCAAGAGGTGTGTTGGTATGAGCCTAGTATAAGAATAAGGTCTTTAAGGCCTAATTGGCTAGTTAGTGAATAAGAGTGTGAAAGTGAATGAAATAACACATTGGTAAGTAAAAGGAGGTCTTGTATACCATTTGAAGAGTGTATATAAACTTTGACGACTATTTGATAGAGTTTATGTGTATTAAAATCAAGGTCATATTAAATAATCAAGTTAGGAAGAGGGCTAGTTGAGTGAAGAAGCCTATAAGACAGTTTGAGAGGGGTAAAAGAGAGAAGAGATGAAGAAGTTGATCATCATATGTTTTATGAGTAACAAGGTATTTTGAAGATGATCAAAGGTAATATGTGGATGAGTTGGTTTTGATTCATCTAGGGGGTTGGTTCTTCCTTTCAAGTGGGTACTTGTTAAAGCCTACCTAGGTTGGTGCTTAGCTAGTTGGGTTTGGTGTTCCATGTGGAGTAAGTGCTTCACTAAATTCTATTATTTTGACTTATAGGATTGTAGTCCATTTTTAGGTATCATTATATATTCTTACCCTTGATTGTTTACAACATATATGATGTGTAATCTTGTGTAATATTTTTTCATGCTTGTATGGTTGATTATTTATGCATTGCTTATCTATATATTGATGTGATGGTTCATCTATGCCAAGGAGGAATTGAAACAATGTTTTTATCAAACCGATTCACCCCTACCCATCTTATTCATTATGTTTATAATAATAATTTTAGATCAAGGTCCTTTTAAGTAGGCCTAATAGCTTGAAGGTGATCTTAGAAGCATAGATATGGGTAGTTATCATGTTCAAGGAGGTTTCTCATCCAACAAAGCTAGTCTCTTTAGTGGTATAAGTGATTTTGATAATGAATATTACTATGTTTATCATGAAACCAATCAAGTACTTTTCATGGACATAAAAAATGATAATAAATATTGTTCAAAAGGGAAAGGTCTTATGAAATAATATACCAAGCTTAGAAAATAAGTAAAGTGTTTGAAAGCAGAATTGGATCGGGTATCAATCAAATTGAAGACCTATAAGAAGTTTGCAAAGAGTTAAGATATGCTATAAGATATTTTGAATAATAACAAGTCTTCACATGATAAGGATGGTATTGGTTTCGAATAATACCAAAAGTAGATCAAGGAGAATCAGACCTCAAAGGTCAATGATCTATCAAGAAATGATGGTATTGGCAGAATGAAGATAAATCCTATCAGACAGTCAAGGTATGTAATTTCATTCAATGGTTACTATTTTTCATGTAATGAGTTTGATCATAGATAAAGAGACTGTAAATATCATGATATAAGTAATTCCTTATAGATAAAGAGAATTTAGTGCTATACATGTGATCAAAGAGGTCATATTATAAGGGACTTCAAGAAGAACAAGATGAAGCATATTTAGAAGACCAATCAAGACAAGAAGGTATATATTCATGTCACTAAGAAATGGATCAAGAAGTTAGACCCTATAAATAAGGTGAAGGAAGAAAAAAAGTCTAAAGAAGAATATTTTCTTCTAGCTCAAACTGCATTACATATTAAAAATAAAGACATGAAGTTTATGGATAGAGGTTTTTCAAGCCACATGATAGAAGACAAGGAAGGTATTGGTTTTCATAAGGATGTTCAAAGTAGTAAAGATGAAGAGTTAACTGAGAAGAAGAAGGATGACAAGGTGGATGAGTCAAATTATTATCTCAAGCCAAGGAGATTAATAGTGAAAACAAGAATTTTGAAGCTCTTAGAGTCAAGGAGATAAATCAAATCAAGGTAAAAAAAGCCAAAGGTAGTCAAGGTGATTCACAATCAACTCATAAATCAAGGTGGACTATTTTTTATTATAGAGCATAAGTCAGATATGAAATAATTTCAAGAGTATTCTTTGTCATCTTATAAGGATGATGAAGAGGCTATTTTAAAGGTCAAGTCAAAGAGGTTATTCAAGCCTAAGAGGATCCTAAAGGATATTAAATATTGTGAGAACATGGATATCTAGGCATCACACAAGTTCATGGTGTTATATACCTAAATGGAAAGGGTTGACTTCATTAGGCTTCATGGAGACACTCATTAGTTAGTAGAAGCTAGGTCTGAGAGGGAGCTAATGAGGTTATTCATCAAATCCAAAAGTAGGTGAGTTGTGCCAAGAAGGCTTGTGAGGTTATGACAGGCATGTAGGCAAGTTGATGAATGTTGATAGGTCTAGAAGCATGATGGAATATATTTTTTTAGCTTCAATAATAAGATAATGATGGATTTTATCCATTCTTGTGTTTGCATCATCTAAGGTGCCATGGTATGGAATGCAAGCCTAAGCATTGGATTATGTCTATAGATATATGGGTATGCATTAGTTTTCATGAACAATATGGTTATGAATACAAGTTGATAAGTTCTTGATAGAACTAGAAATTTAGTTGGTAGCATGGTGAGAGTTTTAAGGTTAACATTAGGATTCTGAGATCAAAAAGTAATCTTTTTGTATATGAGAGGTAAGTTTTGGTATTTATTTTTTATTAGTAGCTGAGCTTGATCTATGTTAAGGTTTGGTATTAGTATCAAGGTGTTTGAAGTAATTTAATATTGCTCTATGAGTATTGATTACTCAAAAGATGGATTAAGATATGAAGATAAAGGGGGAATCTCAAATTTGTTAGTTGGTTTCAATAGTGTTGGATTCAGTCATGTCAAGGACAAGGTGAGTATTCTTTATGTTTTAAAGTTATTTGGAAGATTGAGCATGAGCATAGGGGAAGCATGGTTATGTTATGTGATCCTTATTTGTTGAAAATGTTGCATTTATTGGTATAAGGGGGATCTTGATTTCTTTATGGTTTATTTTTTATAAGATTAATTTCCATCAGGGAGAGAGTGTGTTTCCAAATGTTGAGAATGATCTAAAAATGGTAGATAGTTAAAAATTAGGAAGAAGTATGATTGATAGAAGTTTCTATTTGTTGAGTTGTAGTTGTAAAATATGTCATTATAGGTGTTACAAGTGTCTCTTTTCCATTAATGTAAAATGGGGATAAAGACCAAAATGGGGGAGATGAGAATGATCAGTTTATAGTGTATTTTTACTTCAGTGACAAAGGGGGAGATTTTTGAGCACTATTCTTGTTGTTGAAGTTTGGCATTGATGTAAAAGGTTCTTGAGAAGGTTGATATCATTGTTTTTATCATTGATTTTCTTTGTTATCCCAAAGGTTCTTATGAAGGTTAATGTCATGTGACTATAATTTTTATTGTCATTGATGTCTCAGTGGTGATCTAGTGAGTGTTGTGTTGTAACAAGATACAGTTTTGAAGGTTAGTTGGCATAGTCATGAGGTCATAGATCTTCATGAGGTAATTCAAGAGTGTATATATAAGAGACAATATTTATGAGTGTTGAAATGATTTTTAAGTGTAATATATGATTGATATATGTTTTTATGTCTACATGAGTGATGTGAAGGTCAGAATGGAAGGTTCGTGTTGTCAAAGTTATCAAGTGTTTGAGTGTATTAGTGTCTTGATAAGGTATTCATAGTCTTATGCATGAAGAGGCATGGTGAAATGGTGAGATGTATGTTCCCAGGCTTGTAAATTTTATATGATATTTATATCAAGTGTCTTTGAGGACAAGGTGTCTTGTAAAGCTTACTTATGGCATGAAGAGACCTTATCTGAAGGCATAATCTTGGTTACATGGTGAGATAAGGTTTTATAAGGATGTTTGACATTTTTTGATCATGTGATATGCTTTGTGATCATGTGAGTGAAGTATTTAGATCTTGTAAAGAGGCTTTAAGGGCAATTCAAGGCCTAATTAGGCATGAAGACTCAAGTGTAGAAAGCAAGGTGATGAGAGCATGACCTAATGAGGAATAAGGTTTAGTTTCCAAGGAAATTATGCATAGATGAGATTTTTTATATGTGTGATAGGTTTTCCTAGGTCTATTAATGAAGTTTTAGGTCAAATTTTAAAGGTTAAGGTGATAAAAAGTGCTTTAAGGTCTATTAAGTGCATAGAATGAAGGATGCTCAACCTGAGAAGGATTTTATTGTGATATTTAGCTCATAAAAACTTTACATGGGAACCTAATATGTTCATGTTATATGTGGAATGGTCTTATCTAAAAATTATAGGCATTATTTTTTGGATTAAGGGGATATGCTTTATAAACAATCATTAATAGTGGAAGTGTGTTTAAACCCTATTAAAACCCTAATAGTGACTTGATGTTGAAGATATGATTAAAAAGTTTTTAGGATGGTTTATAATTATTTGGTTGTTTTTTTTTTATCATATTTAACTTTTCTAGGTACCTCTAGGTGGTGGTGGGTAGATAGAGGAGAGATAAAATGTGAAGACATAGTCTTATTTATGAAGAAGTTATTATAGCTATAAAAATTTGTATTGGAAAATTTTTAAAAATTGATGAATTTTTAAGATTGAGATATTTTTTTATGTAATTTGTGTTTTTTTATTATTTATAGTTATTAAGTGTTCCAAATTTTTGATCTAATTTGGCCAGTCACTTATAGGCCTAATGAAGAAAAATAGTGCAAAACCCAGGTAGTTTGGGAAGTTAGTTTTTGGTATGATTTCATGAAATAATCATGAATTTTAGTTCATGGTGTTGTTGTTTTTTAATTTTATGTTCTATCCATTCTTTTTATAAGGTTTTATATTTAGTGAAATTGGTTGAAACGTTGAAGCCAAAATGGCTTGTCTAGTTCTTATTTGACTATGTGTAGTGAGGTCAAATTATTGGTCTGCAATACTAATATTTGACATTAGAACTTGTAATTTTTGTATTTAAGAGTGGAATATATATGTCAAAAAATATTTTTAAATTTTTATTTCTCATGGTAAGTGTTATTTAAGGTGTTTAAGATCAAGTTATTCATGACTAGTTTCTGGATTATTCTTGCAATTCTAAATGGGCTATTTGTAAAGAAGTGTTTGAGTAATTTTTCCCTAAGTTGTGAATTATAAAGATTAAGGTGATGTTTTAAAGGTCGTGTATCTTATGTTAATGTTATTTATTTTCATTTTTGTGTGAATAAATTGTGTACATGCTTTAGTTTTGTTTGGTAGACTTTATGTAGGTTCACAGGCGTAATTGTGAATAATGCTACAAGAAGTGT
This sequence comes from Torreya grandis, assembly GCA_037957365.1. Classification (NCBI taxonomy): domain Eukaryota; kingdom Viridiplantae; phylum Streptophyta; class Pinopsida; order Cupressales; family Taxaceae; genus Torreya; species Torreya grandis. The sequence continues at coordinate 267,112 of JARHVA010005485.1, forward strand.
TCATGAAGGGGTTAGAGATAAAAAGTGCTATGGAAATTATAATATGTTTATTTGTGTCTATTAAATAAATTTATTAAATTATATTATTCTTTTATGAAGTTAAATTGTTTCAAAAAGAACATAAGGTAATGTGTTGTTAAGAAGGCCTATGAGATCTCTATAAGGTCTAAAGAAGGATAAGGGATAATGAAGGTGTGGCTGACTATTTTTAAGATTTATTATTATTTTTAAGGTGTCATAATATGTTTTTTAAGGTTGATACAAGTTATGAAAGGTTTGTGGCTGACCAAGAGGTGTGTTAGTATGAGCCTAGTATAAGAATAAGGTATTTCATGCCTAATTGGCTAGTTAGTGAATGAGAGTGTGAAAGCAAATGAAATAGCACATTGGTAAGTAGAAAGAATTCTTGTAGAACATATAAAGAGTGTATAAAAACTATGATGGTAGGTGTCACAACACTCAAATCACCATATACTTCCTAATTGGTTGAGTTTAACTTTTGAGTTCACTACTTATTGACACTATTGTTATACTATATAAAGTTACTTAATAACTTCATGTAAATACCTCAAATAAAATAGTTGACTATGTTTTAGGTGACTTTATTATATGCAAAACTTATTATGAGTCACTATGTATACATTGGTGCACAGTTTAGTAGTTTACTATGTTAAATTATCCTTCTTTATATATACTAATCACTGTGCTATAATAAAACTATTAGGTTCCCTATGTAAACACCTAAAAAATAGGTTTGATCCACACTTTAGAGCACCATACTCACAATATATTGACATACATATTTATAAAAATGCTAAAAATAAATATTTTCATTTAAATAATTATGTAGTTCTCCAAAATATATAGTTTACTATGTTTATATATCACTTAAGTCATTATTTTTTATAAACCATTCACATAGACTATTCTACCAATAATTGTATTTATACAATGACTTAGCACCAAAATACATTAATATTTAATCTCATAATAATACGGTCTACTAAAATCCATATTTTTGTAGACCATAGCCCAAAATATGAATACATAAATTCAAATTGCACCCCTACCTCATTACAATGCTCTGTTGTACCTTACCCTCTCTCTTTCTTATTCGATGTTCCTTTCATGCCCCTAGTATGCCTCCATTATTATTTCCTCCTCTTCTATGTCTCTTTTATTTCTTATTCTCTTTTTTTTATTTGCACCCCTACTAAATCTTTTATTACCTTCCATGAATAAGGCATAATTTTTTTACTTTTAAAGATTTTTCCTTTTTTATATATATTTATGACTATTTTTTGTTTTTTTTAATTTTTTCCTAATTTTAAACCTTTCTAATTTTTCATTCCAATTTTGATTTTATTTATAATATTTATCTTTATTTACTAATTACAATAATCAATATTTTCACTAATTAAATTGGCACTTTTAATGTCATAATGGCTTAATGATAAATTAATTAATCAATAAATTCAAATTTACTCTAATTGTGAAAATCACAACGCATTAATGGTCATGAATAATAAAAGAATGTAATCACACCAAATGAGTTCCATATAAATATTAAGCTAAACTAAACATGTGTAAATAATTCTAAATCCAAGCAACAATAAAATACACTATGCAAACCATTCCACTCTGCATTTAACATGTACTAGTTAATGTGGTGCATGCAAGGTTATAGCCAATTTCTCTATCATCCTCCAACATCTCCATTGACGTCACTCTCTCTGATGATGCTTTTAATTCATCTTACTCTAAGGGATAAGTCTCTCTTGTATCAACCTCACAAAAATTAGGTAGTTATTCCATAACACAATGACATCATAAAATATAACTAAAATAATAAGGAAACATGATCATCATGTAAATAACATACATTACATCTAACTCATAGCAATGAAAACATGTAATCTAAGCAATATTCAACTATTGTGCAACAACATTTAACCCATAACTTAATTAAAAGTAACCAAATCAAATTGATAACTATAAATATCCATGAATAATCAAGTAAGTTTGCTTAGTGAGGAATTGGGATGTAACATCCCTCCCCCAAAAATCTAGTTATCATCTCAAATGAATCTTATTCAAACATATGTTTTGAATTAAAAACATTGTTCAACATAAAAATAACATAGTATAAAATATCAAATCAAGAAAATAAATGTGGGAATCACTTTTAAAATTCAGCATAGTCCTCCCAATAAGAATTATCCTCAAATAATTGGTCACATAATACCTTACACTATGGCATCACTCTATTATGAAAATTAATATTGCGAGTGTAAATTAATTGGATTAGTTTTATGAGAGGATCCTTCCTAAACAAGTTATCAAAAAATTACAAATACACAATAAAAATAATATTAGAAATATATTAAATCAAATAAGCTAAATTAAATTACAATGGTTGAATTAGAGAATTATTGGCCTCTTTGAGGGGGAAACCTCCTTTGAGCAAGATCAATGAAATAAATTCATGGATGCCTTCATTGGCCTCAACACGTACTTATATACTATGTATAATATAAGCAACTATTACTTCCCATGAGTGTGGGATAAAAAAAATGCTTACGAGATGACTTACAAAGAATATGCATTCATTAAAACTATTACACTAAAAAAATAAAGAAAAGGGGTAGCACAGGTTCCTAACATCCCATCCCTCTTAGAAAATACTTTGTCCTCAAAGCTTCAAATCTGGAAATTAATGATAAATCTGAAATAGTGGTTCCCATATTGCATCCTTTGGTTACATTCCATGCCACTAAATTAAAACCTCTGTGATGGAATACGAGCAAAGTTGGTGTGTGAACCTATCCAATATTTCCTCTATCTTGATAAGGATGGACCCTTCATTATCAATTTATAGTAAAATAATTTTCACTTTTGATGTTTGTACCAAGAACTTTCTTCAAACAAGAGACATGAAATACTAGGTGACCTCGTGAAGAGGGTGGAAAATCCAAATTATAAGCAACTGACCCTATTCTTTGGAGAACCTTGTAGAGCCCATAGAACTTGGTATCTATCTTATGATGCCCTTTGAGTTTTGGGGAGGATTGCTTGTATGGATAAATGCTATTAAAAACCATATCACCTACTTGAAAAGTGCACTCAGAATGGTGTTAATCAGGATGTTATTTCATTTGATTTTTTACCATAATAAGATTATCTCTTAGGGTATTAAGGATATAATATCAAGTGCAGAGAATCATGTCAACCACTTTAACTAATGAATTACTGGGGGTGTACAATAGGAAAACTAGTGTTGCTTGACCATAGACTACTTCATATAAATTCATTTTCATTGAAGTGTGGTATGAGGTATTATACCACCATTCGGTGAGGGGGGGACACTTGGCCCACTAATGATGTTCTAAAGTGAAGCAATGAAGGAATTTTTCCAAGTATTTGTTGATAATTTTAGTCTACCCATCCATTTTGTGATGATACTCAAAACTCATCTTCAGTTGGGTGCTGGTGCAACAAAATAGTTCTATCCAAAAATGTCTGGTGAAAATTGCATCATGATTTGAGACAATGGATGAAGGAATGCTAAGAAGACAAAAATTTGGTCCAAGAAAATTTGTATGACTATGGAGGTGGTATAAGGATGGATGAGGGCATAAAAATGATTATATTTGGAGAGGCAATCAACCACAACAAAGATCAATGTTTTTCCTTCAGATTTAAGGAGCCCCTTAATGAAATCCATAGGAATATTAAAGCAAATCCTAGAAAGGATGGGTAAGGTTTCAAGAAACCCATGGATGAGTGTTATTTCACCCTTGTTGCATTGACAAGTATCACATTCAACCACCATTTGTTGAATTACCTTTTTCATTCCCTTCCAAAAGAAGTTGCATTGTGCCCACTCATAAGTTTTGAGTAACCCTAAGTGCCTTATCGATGGATAAGCATGGAGTTCATAGAATATATTCTATTGAAAAATTGTGCTCTGGGGAAGCACTATATGACCCTTGTATCACAAATAACACCATCCTAAGAATAATGTGGTACAACAAAAGGGTTAGTGGCCAACTATTGAATTATTTGAGATAGTGAGGAGTCATTGACATAATCTTGTTGTATAGTGTTCAACCTATTTGGAATAGGCATGGAAATAGTTGAAATGGAGGCTTGGTGAGTAAATGTGTGAGATAGAGCATCAACCATAATATTGTCTTTACCTTTATTGTAAGTGATCTCATAGCCATAACCCATGAGTTTATTCACACATTTATATTGTGATGGGGTGGAGACTAATTGTTCTAGGAAATATTTTAGACTCTGGTGATACTTTTGATGCAAAAAAATTCCCTAGTAGGTATGTGGACACCACTTCTATATTGTATGCAAAATAACCATCATTAACTTCTCATAAGTAGAGAGTACCAAATTATTACTAGAAAGGGATTTTCTAGTGAATGCAATGGGTAATCCTTCTTGGAGGAGAACAACACCAAGTCTATTACCACAAGAATCGCTCTCAATAGTGAAGCTCTTGGAAAAATCTAGCATAGCTAAAATAGGTGTAGTATACATAACTTGTTTCAATTCTTCAAATATACACTCAACAACTTGTGTCCATGTAAAATCATATTTTTTCAACATAGTTTTTAGTGGAGTTGTAATCTTTCCATAATCATTGACAAACTTGTGATAGTATCCAATCAGCCCTAAAAAATCATGAAGGCTCTTGAGTGTGTAAGGATGAGGCTAATTTGTTATGGTAGCTATTTTTTTAGTATATAAACAAACCCTTTGGGATGAAACAATATTCTTGAGATACTCCACTTCATCTTGGAAAAAAGCATATTTAGACTATTTCACATAAAGATGATGGTCAGAGAGAATTTGCAATGTGAGCTCCAAATGTTGGAGATGCTAAAACCATGTTTTACTATAGATGATGATATCATCAAATAAGACCAAAATGAATTTACATAGATAGGGATGGAATATTTTATTCACCAATGCCTTGAATATTGAAGTAACACTAATGAGGCCAAAGGGCATGACCATAAACTCATAATGACCATCATGTGTGTGAAAAGCTAACTTAGGGATATCATCCTAATGAAGATGGATCAGATGATATCTAGAGTGGAGATCTAACTTGGAGAAAAAATAAGCACTATGAATCTCATAAATAATAGGGATTGGGAACTTATCCTTGATTGTGACATCATTAAGTGCATGGAATGTCATGCAAAGGTGCCATGACCCATATTTTTTCTAAACAAGGAGAACTGGGGAAGAATATGGGTTAGTACTAGGGTGAATAATGCCTTGCTTTAATGAGTCTCAAATGATCATCTTGATCTCAGTATTTTGATGAAATGGGTAGTGGTAAGGCCTGGTATTGGGAGGAATACTTATAAGATGGAGCTGAATATGATGGTCCTCTCTATGTAAAGGTGGAAATCCCATTGGCATGACAAAGACACTTTCATACCTATGTAGAATGGCTTGTATATTATAATTAGTGGAGACCATTGATGGCTTCATTTGAATGGAATGGAGATGGGTAATGACACTGTGTGAATTTTTATTAAGAGTATTTTCCATGTGATGTGAACTTATGATGCTAAGAGACCTTATTTGTAAGCCTTTCAATGTGTATCTTTTCCCATTGTTTGAAAATTGAATCCAAAGTTTAGCAAAATCCCATAAGATGGGTCTAAGTGTGCATAACCATTGGGCTCCCAAAAAAACATCGCATCCACCTAATGACAAGGCAAACATGTTAGAAAACAAGTTATAATCTCTAATAGATATACACACATTATGGCACTTTCCTTTATAAGGTAATGTGCCCCCATTGGAAACCATGACTTCAAACTTGGAACAACGATATATAAAATAATCAACCTATTTGGTGATCCTAGGGTTAATAAAGTTGAGTGCTACCAAAATAAATGAGTATTATGAGAAGAAATTTCTTCAAGTAACTCCTAAATCATATGGTTTGTGGGGTGATGAATCCTATTAAGGAATGAAGAGAGATTTCTAGTTGGTCTTCCTAGGAAGCAGGTTCCATAATCAGTTAAGCTTATTTCAAATCATCTATTGTATCATATATATCTTCCCAATCTTTAGTTTTAGGTGGAGATACCACATCTAATAGTTGGATATTTTGGTTGACACATTGATGTCCCTGAGTGAATTTATCATCATATTTATCACATAGTCCTTTTTTTATGGGCTTTCATCTTTACTTGAGCCAAATGCTTAATAGGAGTGGTTCTAGGGACTGGTGTTGTTTGAAATCATTATGGAGATATATTTTTGAATGGATAAAAAATGTATTTGAATCACTACTAAGCTACGATCTTGTCCTCTACCAACTTATCCAACCCTAAGGATTCTATTATCATGTTGGGATGGAATATTTTGATCATAGATCAAATTACATCCTTCAATCCACTGACAAAGCAACTCATGAAGAATTCATCAAATAATCCCTCTATGTGATTGGCCAACTTTTCAAATTTTGTTTGATATTCTCTCATGGTTCTTGTTTGACAAAGTTTAGTGTGTGTTCTAGTGAAGTCATCAAAATCACTAGGGCCAAACCATTAAAAAATAAGGGTGAAAAAATTAGTTTATATGGGCTCATCATGAGCCTTGGTATAACAATGATACCATTGAATGGTCCAATTGAATGGATGTAGTGGGACCTTGTTGGCATCAAAAGTATTATGCAAACTAACATATTTTTTTATCTGATATATCCATCCAATTATATCTATACCATTGAATTGAGGAAAATTAAGCTTTATCCCATGAAAAGTGTTGGAAGAAGAAAACTTGATGTCTGAAGAGGACTCTGGTTGCTGTCTATTGTTCATGGTGGTTTATTGAAGATTGAGGCTGAGAATTTTTTGTCAAGATATTTGATGTGGGTGTTGAGGGTAGTAATTTCATCCTCCATGTTTTTTTTCTCCTATTCAAGTTACTACCTTGATCAAAATATGATTTTTTTAGTTCTATTTTCTATCAAATGTCTATTTATAGGTCCTTAGAGAGTCTGCTAATAATCTACTGATATTTTTCTAAGAGTGATAAAATTAATATTTTATAGTTTGTGGTTTCTATCAACTGTCTGAATGCAAGTCCTTTGAGATTCTTATGATGCTATATGGAATGATGTTTTGAGAGTCTATTAGGAATATTATAAAAATGATAGATTGGCCCCTAAGTTTTAATGATTTCCTAAGGTCTCATAGATATCTCTTTGGCCACCAATGTTGTTTAAGTGAGTACCGCTCTCCAAAAATTCATGGCCATGGTTTTACCTCTAAGTGATATCTCTTGGTTTTCCTCACAAGTGGGAATTACTCAATTAGGAAGGGGTGGTCATTTTATTGGTAGGTCATCTCAATGGGACTTCTACTTTTGGGTTCCTATGGTATTCCTGACAATGAGTTTTAGGGCTTTCATCCAAGCATGTCCCACAGTTATGCAGATAGGTTATTTTTACCTTGATCTAAAATAGATTATTATGATGCAAAACAAAGTTATGTAGTAGAATAGAGAAGAATTTATGGTAAAAATATTTTAAAGGAATTATGCATTAGAATAGAGTTTAAACTTTTTAGAAAAAAATTGGCCTTAAAAAGTGCTCTGATACCAGATGAGAGGATACTTCCTAAACAAATTAGAACAAAATTGTAAATATAGAAATAAACTATGAAATTAGCAATATATTAACTCTAATAAGCTAAATTAAGTTATAATGGATGAATTGTATAATAATTGGCCTCTTGAGGGGATAACCTACTTTGAACAAACTCAATAATATAAATTCATGGATGCCTTTATTAGCCTCAAAACTTACATGTATACTAAGTCTAACATAAGTAACTACTGCTTCCCATGAATGTGGGATAAAAAAAATGCTCATGGCATGACTTAAAAAGTATATGCATCCATAGAAACTATTACACTAATAAAACAAAAAGAGGGGGTAGAATGGGTTCCTAACATTCTACCATGACCACCCCATGATCTAGAACATGCAAAACATGCCACTCTAACACATGCATAGGATCAACTATATACTTTTTAAGATAAGGAACATGGACTAAATTATGTAGTAGAGCTAGGTCTAATGGAAATGCAAACCTATAAACTATAGGATTGACCACTTCTAACACATATAAGGGTCCCACATATCTTGGTTATAGTTTTATTGACTTCTCAAATTTAATCGATCTCTTCAGTAGCTTAACCCACAAGAACACTTTATCACCTATAGAAAATTGTCTATCTGTCCTCTTCATATTAGCATAAATATTTTTCATATCATTGGCCTTAGCTAATCTATGTCTAATTAGTCTCACTTGTTCTTCTATTTATTAAAGCATCCTAGGTCAAAAACTACCCTATCCTCCAACCTGTCCTAATTGATTATTATCTTATACCTTCTTCCATATAGTGCCTCAAATGGTGACATCTTCAAAGGTGACTAAAATGAGTAATTTAATGAAAACTCAACCAATAAAATATAATAGTCCCACTTGTATTTTTGATACATGTAATACATGTGAATAAGATCTTATAACACCCAATTAACTCACTCAGTCTGACCATCAATCTCTATGTGATATGTAGTGCTAAAATTTAGTTGTGTACCCAAAGCTTAATTTAGAGTTACCCAAAATCTAGAATTCATCTTTGGATCATGATTTGAAATGATATTCTAGGGAAATACATGCAAGTGATACACTTTTTTAACAAACCTCTTTGTAAGAGTAGGTTCATCATCTATCAAATTTCCTAGTATAAAATGAGTCACATTGGTTAGTTTATCAACTAATTCCAAGATCATACTATTCCTATTTCATGACATTGGTAAACCTTGGACAAAGTTCATATTAATAACCTACCATTTCCATTCAAGTATATCATGTGGTTATAATAATTTAGCTATATGCACATGTTTATCTTTGACTCACTAACATTCCAAATAATGTGACATACAATATATTATATCTTTCTTGATTTCCTTCTAGAAATATAGATGTGTAAACTCTACCATGATCTTGGTTACTCTTGGATGTCCTGAATATGGGTCATTTTATAGTTCTTTTAACATTGTACTTCATATTTTCTCTTGATCTAGCAAATACATCCTTCCATTATAATCTATAAGACCATAACTCTCTAATTTGAATCCTTTATACTAATGATTCTGAGCATTTTGAGATAATGCTTTTTTGACCCAGTTATATAATTCATCTACTTGTAAGAATTCAATCACTCGATACTTTTAAGTACTCTTGGTAGTAGTCATAGTTGTTATGTACCTTCTACAACTGAGGGCATCGACTACTCTATTTTTCTTGCCCTTGATATAGTTGATATTGAAATCATAATCATATAATAAATCAAGCTAACATCTATAATGAGCATTCAAATTTAGTTGGGTGAATATGTACTTGACTCCAAATTAATTTTTCTTGAGTTCAAATCATTTTCCCAATAAGTGATGCCACTAAACATTCAAAGCATGCATAATTGTTGCAAGTTCTAGGTCATGAGGGACATAGTTCACCTCATAAGGATTTATCTTGCTTTATTCATAACCCACCACTACACCATCTTTTATAAGGACTCCTCCTATTTTATCCCCAAATATATGTTATCACCAAAAATTGACCATTGGGGTCAAGAACTCTTAACACTGGTGCTAATGTAAGCCTTCTCTTTAATTCTTGAAAAGCTACTTAACACTCTTTTAACTAAACAAAATTTTGGTTCCTATGTTGAAAAGAAGTAATTAGATTAGCTATCTTGTAAACATTCAGAATGAAATTCCTATAATAGCTTGATAACCCCATAAAACTTCTTAACTCATGCATGTTCTTATGCATCAACATTCCATAATGGCTCTTATCTTTGTCGGATTTACTGAGATACCATCCATAGAGATAATATGTCCTAGATATTGCACTCTTTCCTAAAAATATGATAACTTAGACAACTTACCATACAACTTATGCTTTTGAAATCATTATAGAACCAATTCTAAATGATGAAGGTGACTTATATTATATAAGAATGTCATCAAGAAAAACCAAAACAAAATGATCTAGATAATCTCTAAACACACTGTTCATGAGATTCATAAATGTTATCAGTGCATTTGTCAACCCAAATAGTAACACTGTGCACTCATAATGTCTATAACAAGTTTTGAATGTTGTCTTAAAAATATTCTCATCCTTTATCCTTAATTGATAGTATCCCGATCTAAGATGAATATTATAAAAGATCATTGATTCCCACATTTGATCAAAAAGATCATTTATATGAGGTGGTAGATACCTATTTTTGATAGTTACCTTATTTAAAATTCTACAATCAATGAAAATTCAAATAATACCATCCTTCTTATTGACAAAGACAATTGGTGCACCCCATGATGACACACTTAGCCTAAAAAATCACTTTTCTAACAATTTTTGGAGTCAAGACTTCAGTCAAACTAACTTAGTGGTTGTCATCCTATATGGTGCTTTAGACTATGGTTCTGATCTAGGTATGATATCGATATAGAAATAAAACTCATGTATAGGAGGAAATTCTATAAATTATTATAGAAACACATCATGAAAATTACTAAGGAATGGATAATATTAGAGAGATGGTTATTTAGGTTCCTCTGTTTCATTTATCTTGATTTGCATTTTATAAATCTGACTAAGCTTCAACTCTCTTTTGTCACCTTGAATTTGTGTCTAATTTCTAAAATCATCGAAACACTCAAACTTATTTAGGTATTAGTTAAATTTGGCCTTATGTTTCACAATCTATTTGACTCATAATATCACATCATAAGACCCTAATGGTGCGACATATAAATCCACTATTGTTTTGAATTCAATAAACCTAATATCTCCTTCAATTAAAAAATTGTCAACTATGACTTTTGAGTCATTCCCATATTGAACTAACCATGCATTTGCCATTAATCCAACTCTTATAAAAAATTTACTAAGAATTTTAGGAGATATAAAACATTTTATAGCCCATTTATATATTAAGATCAAAATTGGATGTTCAAACAAAACACCTGACATCTCTAAGGGTGATGCTTAAAATTCATCTTGTTGATTATCAACTGATGCATGAATACGTTTTTGAAAATTACCCTATTAAATAATAGGACCTTTGTTTTTTTACTTGTCCTAAGTATAGTAACAAGCATAATGGTAATCTCTACAAATGAAACAATCTCTAGGTCATCATTTTCCTATCAGTGTATTGGTTCTCCTTGAAACCACATTTGAAAACATTTCCCAAATTTTTGTTGCAAAAATTGTTATTGAATTTGGAATTCTAACTTTTGAATTGCTTCTTGGATTTTCCACTTCTCTATTTCTAGTTATTTTTTAAAGTTGACTTATAATTTCAAAACTTTTTATTGAACTTATCTATATCTTGTGTAAGAAACTTCATCTTCTATTCATGTTTGACTACCTTTTCAAAGACTTGGTCCATGGTATAAGGTCCATGAATGTCCACCTCTCCATTTATATGGGTTTTTAATCCCATAATAAACTTTTTAATCTTGATCTCATCATCCTGGTACTAAGGTACATACTTCAAAATTTTGTTGAACTACTTTTAGTACTTATTCACTAATAAGTATCCCTACTTTAGATTCTATAAATATATGATATTTTGATTGAAATAAAGCTTTAGAAGCCATCATGATCAGAATAAAGCCACAAAATGTTCCTAGGTAGTGGTGGTCAAGTTAAGATTCATGTCCAACCTCTTATTTTCCCACCACATAGCTACCTCACAATATAACTAGTGTGCTCCCCATATTGTTTTAGTGACCTCAAAGTAGTTTTGAATCTCAAAATATTTCTCCATATTATTCAACTATGTTTCATATCCATCACCCAAAATAGTTCCATCAAACTTAGGTGGGTTCACCTTCTTCATATCTCTATCCAACTCTAAAACTACATGAGCTCTCACATCTTGAGGATTTTCTTATTCAACAAGATGTTCTTCAAGTTCATCCTAATGTACTTACTCTTCATGTCCAGAAACTACCTAATCTAAATCTATAATATGGTCCCTAGTATCATTTATGGCTACAAAAATATGATCCAACTTTGTTGTTCACTCAATAGTAAATTGGTTAGGATCAAATAGAGGGTTACTATCATTGACATTTAATGGACCCTCATTAGATACTCTAGATTTCACCATCCTCATTTATATCAAAATAAGGATATAAAAACATTAATGGACTCATTAGGTCTTAGAGTTTAAATCATATCTTTGATACCACATGTAACATCCCCACTAGGATCTACCTAGAAATACACGATTTTTTAAATTTAAAACAACATATATTTTTACTAAATTACACCATGAAAATATAATTAGTAAAAATATACAATTATCTAAGTATAATAATTATAAATTAAACATTCAACATAATACATCACTGATCACTATCATCATAAGAAACACATCATAATTATTTATAGAAGGTAATTACAAATATCCAACCATGACTAGTAAAAACATACAAACACTATTGTCAATATATAATAAGTAAGTAATTACAACTCATCATGATAATGTTTCAATAATATATATAATACAAAAATTTAGATATAATTTACATGTCTTTATAGAGCATTAATTTCTCAAACTCTAGTATATGTGGCAATCTCAAGTGTCATCTCCCAATAAATACTATTGTGGGGAGGGAGAGCATCATCTAAGCACTTATGTACCATTATATAATAGACCATAAATCCCACACACATGTACCATTAGATAATATCCTTCCCTTAATGTATTATTATATAGTGATGGTGTGAGAATCTACTGAGACAAGCTAGTACCTATGTTCTATATGATTTCTAAAACTAAACATGTAGTGTATCATAAAGAAAACTGTTATAATCAAAATATCACACAAACATGTAAATTATACACATGAAATGGTATTTTATCACTAATATTACTTTATCTAATTTTTTTAATTAATTAATGATCTATAAGATCATTCAATTTCAAACACATCACTTGATCAGATTACCTTTATCTGGCATTATGATACTAGTAAACTAGTGAAATCTTTATCACTACTTACTCAGTATCAATAATACAAGATTTTTTAATATAGTATAATAAATATATTCATACATATTATATTATAAATTAATCATATAATATGATAAGAATAGAGATAATCTAAATCCATACATTTATTCCATCAAACATATGAATAAATCTGACAATATTATCTATCACATAAACAATAGAAATAATAACTACAGTTTTTACCATCTAGGTATGATAGACATCTAAATTAAAATTTTATAATTAATATAAGTAGTTTCTAAATATAATTCACCCTATGATAACCCATATTATCATAGTCTAGTGTTATTAAGCACAACTACTAAATACCACAACTAGTCATGATAAAGTAGTTATAAATAAATGAAAACATAATCTTCTGTTCAAACAACTAGTTATCTTTCAAGAATCAAAAGTTAGATAATCTTAATTATGTATTGTATGAAAATGATCCTATATTGAAATTTTATGTTAGGAGTCTATATCTATGTTGACATATTTTCTCAACTCTCAGAGTCATATGACTAATTATTTTATATCTATCAACAAAACTTAGAGGCATATGACCCATTATGCCAATATACATTATAATCTTATAATAAATCCTAAATATTCAAACATATATATTTAATTTATATATAAATATGCTAAAAAATATACATGGATATGGTTTAAATATTTCAATAGTCATTTATGGTTCTAATTCAATTACTTGGTCAATATAACTTTATTGACAAGCTATTACTAAAAATACCAATATTTCCATAATATTAGGAAATGAATAAATATATTCACATAAAATAATAATTTTAACATGAATAGCCATTATAATTTAAATAGGTAAAGATAGATAAAATTGTTTCTTTACCTTAGACTAAGAAGAGGATATGAAATATAGTGCGATTCATACTCTCTTCTAAATAGCCAAAAAGAAGATCACAAAGAGGACGAGTTTAACAATAGATTGAGAGGAGACTTAAGACAAATTATGATACCATAAACCAATGATTCTCACACAAATTTCATACATCCAATTATTAATAATTCATATCACAATAATGAGACATTTATATAAGAACTCATGGCTTATTGATATTTTCAATTGTATTAAATTGGCCATTATTTGGGTTTAATAATCTATGTAAGATTGAATCAACTTGTTTAATGTAAAATCATGCCTAAAAACCTTAATGAATAAAATATTTCAAAATATTTTCCTAATTAGTATTATATACTAATTATTCTTACTTATCTAATCTTTTAATATATTTATCACCTTTGTATATACACATAGATAATCAGAGTGCTATAAATTTTGTAAAGGTCATCAAGGGAAAATACTATGCTAGAAAATTATGATGATCTATGAAAAAAGTGAAAATAATTATACCAAGTTTGATGCCAAACATTGTGAAATTATAACAATGCATTCATGCCTTGTATGTAAAATTTGGAACACGACAGTGACATGGAAGAGCCTTCAAATGTTGCAGCAGTGTTTGCATGCATATATCAATCAAAGAAGTAGAATTTTTTAAAATAAGGGAATTAGGAGAAGCCTAAGGTATGTGGTCAAGATTGTAAATTTTTTAACCTTAAAATCTACCTTAGATAAATACATTTATTGATAATAATTTTCCCAAGAATGATAAATGGTGGCATAACACTTAGATCACCATATACTTCCTAATTGGTTGAGTTTAAGTTTTGAGTTCACTACTTATTTGCACTATTTTTATACTATACAATATGACTATATAAATTCATAAACACCTCAAATAAAATCACTTATGGTGTTTTAGGTGACTTTATATTGTGCAAAACTTTTTGGGAGTCATTTCATTTAATTCTTTCATTATGTATACATCAATGCATAATTTAACAGTTTGTTATGTTAATTTATTCTACAATATATATATATATATATATATATATATATATATATATATATATATATATATACTACTCATTATGATATAATAAAACTATTATATTCAATGTGTAAATGCTTAGGTAAGTGGTTTGATCCACACTTTAAAGCACCATACTCATAATAGATCGATATAGATATTTATATAGCTACTATAAATAAATGTTTTTAGTTCAATAATTATGTATTTCTCCAAAATATATAGTTTGGTATGTTTATATATCACCTAAGTCATTATTATTTTTTTATAAATCATTCACACACACACTATTTTACCAATAACTAGATTTATATGGTGACTTAGCACCAAAACACAATAATATTTAATCTCATAAATATGCATTCTATTAAAATCCATATATTTGCAAACCATAGCCTAGAATATGAATACATAAACTCAAATTACACTCCTTACCTGATTATAATTCTCTATTGTACCTTTCCCTCTCTCTTTCTCCTCCAATCTTCCTTCCACACCTTTGTTTCACCTTCCTTTTTCCTTCCTCCTCTTTTGTATATCTTTTTTTTCTGATTCTCTTTTTTTAGATTTGCACCCCTACAAAATATTGTATTCCCTTCCATGAATTAGGCATAGTTTTATTTTCTTTAAAGATTTTTATTCTTTTCATTTTTCTTTAGTTGTTATTATTATTATTATTATTATTATTATTATTATTATTATTATTATTATTATTATTATTATTATTATTATTATTATTATTTCTTTTTTTTCCTAATTTTACACCTTTATACTTTTTCATTCCAATTTTTATTGTATTTATTTTATTTTTCATTGGTTGCTAATTACAATAATCAATATTTTTTCTAATTAAATTAATACCTCTATTATCATAATGGATTAATGATAAATTCATTAATAAATAAATCTAAATTTACTCTAATTACACAAATCACAAAACATTAATGCTTATGAATAATAAAAGAATGCAATCACATAAGATGGGTTCCATATAACCATTAAGTTAAACTAAACATGTGCAAAAATTCTAAATGTAAGCAACATTAAAACACACTATGTTACCCAATCCACTATGCATCTAACATGTACTAGCTAATGTGTTGTGTGCAAGGTTCTAGCCAATTTTTCTATCATCCTCCAACATCTTCATCTATGTCACCCTATCCAATGATATTCTCCCTCCAACATGCTCTGAAGGATGAGTCTCTCCTTCATCAACCTCATAACAAGTAGGTAGTTGTTCCATAACACCATGACATATATACATTGCAAAATATAGCTAAAATAATAAGCTAACATGATGATTATTCCATTAATATTAAACTATCTAATAACAACATATAACCCATAGCTTATCTAAAAATAACCAAATCAAATTTCTAACTATAAACATCCATGGATAATTGAGTAAGTTTGATTAGATATGAATTAGGATGTAACAAAAATAGTGCTAGTGTCTTCTATATAGGACTATTCATAAATTTTGGGTACACCTGTGCATGTGTCTTTGGGTTCTCTTCCTACTTTCATAAGTCTAAAAATATATATTTTACCTCTAAAAAATGATTTATGATGTTAATTTAATTCCTCCTTGAAAGTAAGGTTTGAGTTAAAAATACGTGTTCGTTAGTAGAATAGGTTGGACATCCTCAACAGCCCACTATCAATACTCTAAGGAGGGATCAATCCCAATATAGTTATCCCCACCTAAGTGTTGTAAAAATTAAAAGGGATTTTATAACGATAGTGTTTTTGAATGCCTTCAGTGTGCTTGAGATTACAAATCTTGAAAATAAGGGATTAGAGTAGTTGTAGATAGTAGTATGCAAAAGTATGGTAGAATAGGGATTAATAACCTTGAATTTTCTCACCTTGTTTTGTGTTTGAATATATTTCAAATATAGTTTATAGAGGTCTAAAAGTCATGTATTTATAGTTTTTCATAGCTTATACATATAATAAAATGTGGTTAAGCTGACATTAGGAGGGTTTGAATTTTTAAAATATATTCATTTAGGAAAGTTAGGGAAAGGGAATTAACACTATGTTGGGGAAACTTCCATAATGTGGTGATAATTTCCATTTGGTAGGTTGTTGGGAAGGAAGGGCCAAGATATAGGAATGAAGGTCTAAGACTATGTTGTAGCAAACTAGGGATGCTTATGATCTGTACAAAAGTTGGAAAAGTGTGATAAAATGCTCTAGGATAGGTCTAGGGCTAAGCTAAGAATAGGTTGCCTCAATTAGAAGTATTATCACTCAAATAACACTTTTAGGTGATTACATTTTCTCCCCTTTATGATATAAATTCATTAAATCAAAAAGACTAATATAAAGGAAAAAGAAGAGTACGTGGACTTACCTATGAAATGAAGCTCATGTAGTTGAGTTTGAGAATGTGAAGCAGGTCTCCATATGTGAAGAATGATCCAAATCATGACTTGAAATTGTGCCTAACTCAGTCATTAATTAAGATATATCAAAATAAAAAGACTATTTTAAATAAAAACTTAACTAAGTAAACATGAGTAAAAATATGGGAAAGAGGAAATTAATTAATACACCTTATTGGGTATGGGAACCAATGAATGAACCAGGTGACAACCTATGTGTGTGTGTTTTTGTGTGTGTATATTAATTAAATCATTGAATAACTTGGACTAATCTAATATATTTTTCAATCCTCATATGTGGGTGGCTCAATAACTCAATATAATTTTGAATCCATCATTACCCACCCATAATTTGTGGGTCATGAATTATAAATAATTTGGATTATATTGTAAGTGTGCTTAATCCTCTCATATAGTTGGCTCAAGAATTCAAATTGGCTATGTCTCTATCATTTTTCACTTGTGTGTAGTAGATGCATCTAAAAATAAATTGTGCAAAGTGTTAAAAGTATCCAACTAGGTATATCTAATTATGTATGTTGGCTTTGTGGCTAGTTAGGTATATTAGATGGATTTAGGTTGATCAAGAATGCCAACCACTATATATGGTGTAATTCATAAAAATAATGGTAAAATATAATATTATTTGAAGTGTATATGCCATAGAGAATGACATGGAGTTTTCCATTCCATTTGATCAACCTTTGTGTAATTGAGTATATGGAAACAATGTGTCATACACTTGCCCCCAATCTGATATCTAAGTATACTTATATTTGAGTATATGAATTGGATATAGGAGTGATCATTTCATGAATTATTCCCCAATATGATCAACTTATATGAATTTGAGTTGAACTAATTTAAATATGAGCACAATCTAATCATAACTGTCAAACTTGTAGCTATATCTATGTACACTTATATTCTACCTAGTGTACTATTCTGGCTAATCTGAATTGTCCTAAAATTGGAGATATTAGACAATAGTGACATGTATTGGATAGTAACACCATGTGGCACTAGTGTCTCTATATTGGCATTAATGTCTATTTGGACTAAAATTTGAGTCACTATATTTATTTTTGATTCCCTTTTTTCCTTGTTTTAATTGTGTTTGATTTATTGAAAATTGGCATGTGTGCTAAAAAATGATCTATGAATGCACTATATCAGCCTGATCTATATGAAAAACCCCTATGAATTAGCCCTATTTTGAATGTAGTTATTCAACCTGTGTAATAACTATCCTTAAAATAAATCTTTGCAAAATGTGTTAGATGGAGCATATATGATAATTGCATGATAATCCAATACAATGTGCAAAAATAACATCATAATTGAAGATAATCTAAGCTTAGATATTGAATGTAAGATTTATGTCATATCTATTATTGCAAAATGATTTCAATATATATGTAATAAATGTGTATAATAATAAATATAAGTAGCTACTTAGGGGGATGGGGCATGACATCCATCGAGGCACCTAATTAATAATCATAGATGCTTGAGGTCCTTCATGGAATCATAAACTAGTGTATGTAACAATAAAATACAAGTCATATCCATGATGCATACACATAATCATACATACAAAACACATGAGGCATGTAAAATAGGACAAGGGGCCATAATACAAGGGACATAAGACATGTCACTAAATCTAAGAAAATAAGACATCCAAGGACAAGTTGGCTTAGAGCCATGTATAAGGACATGTTAAAATGTTTTCATACACAATTAGGAAATAAAAATAAATGGATATGGATACATGTATAATACATACACTAATATAAGTGTCATAGAGCCTAAAACTAATGGAATATTTAAATGCCCTCAAATAGAAGGAGCATAGAAAATACAATCAAGTCTAAAGTAGGAAAGATAGAAATGAAATCATGAAAGAATGTATTATAAATCTATGTAAGATATATGATGCACATATGTTGAGTCTAAACTAGTGATATTTGGTAAAAAAACTGAGTATGAGTTTAAATATCAAGATATAATAATGTGAAAACTAGAACACAAAGAATGCAAGGATAGAACTTGGTAATAGAAACTATGTATAAGATTATCCTAAGTGGGTGAATGTGTCAAATTAATAAATGTAAATTAGTGTATATGCATCCATTATTTAGATGATAACAATTATGGATTAGTGTAGTGAACCTAAAACCTATAAGCAATCTACAAACACTTGATAAGAATAATTAAAGCATATATGTATGATAAAACTGATTATACTAAGATATATAACATATGTATTATCTATCAAATATAAGAAATGTAAACATAGAAATGCATACAATCTATGAATTTTATATTTTCTAACTAATATTTGATTTTTTTTTGTGTCTTGGCATGTTGTATTACTTTCATATTTTTTGATATAAGCTATGTAAAAGCAATATGAAAATGAACTATGTACAAGGAATAAAAGAGAATTAAATTATGTACAAGAAGAGATAAACCCTACTAATTGATGAGTCTCATGGGAGACTCACTATCAATATGGCATGTGTCAAAATTAAGAATAGTAATCTCTCATTTAGTGTGAATGTTTCATTATAGTTGAATGTTGTTGTAGTAGGAAGATGAATATTGTTCATCATCAGAATCATAATAGCCTAGAATTTTATAGGTAAATGCTTAATGTTATGTAGTTGAATTTTCAAAATTATGATTTGGAATATGGATTG
Source organism: Torreya grandis (assembly GCA_037957365.1). Classification (NCBI taxonomy): domain Eukaryota; kingdom Viridiplantae; phylum Streptophyta; class Pinopsida; order Cupressales; family Taxaceae; genus Torreya; species Torreya grandis. The sequence goes on from JARHVA010005485.1 coordinate 287,254, forward strand.
TTATTTTTCCCTTTAAAACCATATTTATTGTAGACATGGTGTTGTAGAGAATCTTTTGATAGAAATCCTCTTTTGAGAATGTTTATTAACTTAGCCTAATTTTGAATTTACAATTGAAGTTATTTCTCTTTTTTTAACATGTCATATGTATTTGGATATTTTTCCTTGATAAACTATATTAGTTAATGATGTGCCTTAGGATGTTCAATAAATCCATGATGACCAACATGAACAATTGCTAGAATAGTAATGATGCCTTGGGTCTGCTTTCCCAAACCTTAACCATGGTAATAAAACCATTGCATATATTTGTGTCCAAAATTTTACAATTTTGAAATTCAATCCTCATTTAGGAGAGGTAGATTTACATCTTTTACTTAAATTTTTCTTGTATTGTTTCATTTTTTATTGTGTTTTTGGAGCCTTTTTGGTTCGAAGTTATGCTTTCATAACCATTTGCATAGTGTTTATGAATTTAACCCATTTTGAATTTGTATATGTTCCATTGTATGTTATTTGGATGATGTGTCACTAAGTGAGTCATGTATATCCATTATATGTTGTATTTTTCTTTTCTATGCTAAACATGAATATGTGTGGTGCCCATGCATTCTATGAGATGCACAACAATATTTGGATCTCTTCATTGTGTGTATAAGGGGCAGGTCAATCAACTTAGCTTTGATAATTTCCCTCAGTACCCCACTTGAATTCTTATTTGACCTTTGAATGATTTTTGAATCATGAGTTTTATATGTACTTTGTTATGATTTCATGTTTTGATGTGTAATATTATTTACCACAAATTGACTAGGTGAAGATGCATATACACGATTTAAATTAGTGTGCCCTAGAGGCCTTTGTATTGTAAATTGATTTTCCAATGTTTAAATATTTTCATGTAATAGTTGTTATGATTTTTTAAATCTGAAATTATGTTGTTCATACAAGTGCAAATCCTAACTATTTTTTATTGAACAAGTAGGCACATGACCATTAGGGAAGAGGTGAAAATAGGCTATGTATGGGGATTTATTACACTATTATATGTTATTTCATCTCATTGAGAGGATATATCATGGACCTAGTTATAGGGAAAGTATATATCACCCTCATGGAGATGAGGATAAGAAGGAGATTTTTTCATGTGTTGCATAGAATATGACATTAAAACTTAAAACATAGTTGTTGGCTTATGGGTTAAATCTTCTATATGTGTATAGGTTTGCTTGTTAATATAATTCCACATAGGATAAAGATAGCATGATAGGAAATATGGCATATATTGTAATTGATATAAATCATGATTTCTACATGTGTTTATGTCTTTTCTAAATTCATTCAGAAATAAAGTGAACAAACATGCAAACAAAAGTATTAAAATTTGTAAAAAAAAGTAATTAATTTATTCTATCATTATGATCATGATTGTATAAAATAAAAATTAGAAGATATATAGATCTCAAATATAAGTTATGGAAATGTAAATTCTATGGTTTTCTAGGGTTAGGGTTTTGAATTAGGGTTGCTTTGTAAAAATTTAAATTACATTAAATAAATTAAAACTTAATGTGGGATTGATTAAATGAGTTAGGTGATGCAAAAATTAAGAAAAATATAAGTGTGTAACCCTAATTTAGTGCACAAAAATTGGGAGAAGGTAAACCCTATCTAAAATTAGGAGTTTAAGCAATATTTGAAATAAGACAGCTTCACTAAATGTTTTAACCTTTTAGGGTTTAACTAGTGTAAATCCTAAGTTTGATTAAACGGATGAGTATTATAAATTAGTAAAATAATTTATAATAAATAACCTCTTATTTTTTATAAATTTTTACTTACTTTGACATTATAAAAATAGTAATAAATATGTGAAAATAAAAACTTATGTGGAGAACACCTAACGTAAAAGATCTGAGTGTTTAAAATTGGGATATGAATAGGTATGATTGTTGTCAACATAATCCCTATGTCAGATCCTCTCCTAAAAAGTAGTACCATATGGATCTAGTGTCCTAAAGATGGTACTAGTGTCTTCTATGTAAGACTATTCCTAAATTTTGGGTGCACCTATGCTTGTGTCTTTGTGTTCTATTTCAATGTGCATGAAGTTTGAAACTATGTATTATGCTTGTAATAGATAATTTATGATGCTAACCCTAATATTACTCACAAGTAAGGTATGAGATGAAAATTTGTGTTCATAAGTAGGATAGGATTAACATTCTCAACACTCCATTATGTAGAGAGTTTTCTACATAACAATAATGTGAGGAGGGATCAATCATGATGTAGTTCTTCACACCTAAGTCTTGGTTCAAGTGAAATTAATGCTATAATGATAGTGGTCTTCAAATCCTAGAGTGTGCTTAAGATTATAAAACTTAAAAATATGGGCTTAGGGAAGTTGTATATGGTAGTATGCAAAATTAGGGTAGAATAGGGATTAATAACCTTGATTTTACTCAATTTGTTTCATGTTAGAATAGGTCTTTTGTATCTATTTTCCATATAGTGGATAGAGGTCTAAAATTCATGTATTTATAGTGTTTCGTAACTTGTGTGAATAATAAAATGTGCTTAGGCCAACCTTAGGAGGGTTTGAATTTTAAAAATATATCTATTCAAGAGAGTTAGCATAAGTGACATTAGCACCATGTTGGGACACTAGTGCCATGTGGCTCTAATGTCTTTAATGTGGCACTAACATCCAGCTGGTAGGTTGATTAGCACAAAGGGCCATGATCTTGGAATGAAGGTTTGAGACTATGTTTTAGCTAACTAGGGATTCTTGTGGTCTATAGAAAGTTTGAAAAGGTGTGATAAAATGCTCTTGGATAGGTGTTAAGCTAAGTTACGAATAAGGTCCAAGTAGCACTCTTAGCACTCAAATACCACTTTTAAGTGAGTACAATAATAAATTTGAAATATTTTGAAGAAACTAAAATTAATATTATACAATCAACATATAAATACAAGTGAATAATAATAATAATAATAATAATAATAATAATAATGTAATTGATAAAAAAATTATAATATTAAATGGCCATTTTCTTGGGATTTTTTTTAAAAAGTTCCTTCTTGAAATATAAACTTATGATTAATAAGGTTAAAAACATAAATATATGATGATACGAGAGTGATCTTTGAAGATTCTTTAAATTTATATAAAATTGTATTTTGTATTAGCATAATAAATTTAAATTAAAAAACAAAAAAACAATAACAACAACAACAACAACATACATTAAGCATGAGTCATTGTTGAGATAAAGAATTATAGTTAATATGAATCATTGTTGAGATAAAGAATTATCAAATTAGGTTCACAGATTTTTAAAAAATATATATTTATGAATATTGGAAGAAAATGAAGAATAAATTAAATTCATCTAGTTGAAATAACCCTCATACCAAGCTTAGATATGCATCTATTTCATAAAAAAAAAATACCGTTAATTTCACACCGTCATGACTAGACATGATTGAAAATAAAAACTACAGTATCTTTTACACATTCTTTTAGTCCAATTTTTAGTCAACTTTCAAAGTTTAATTTTCTTCCAAAAAATATGTAAAAAATTATTAAATACTTCTCATTTAAAATTTTACAAAATATATTTTCAAATAAAAAATAAATCATCTTAACTAGATACAAATAAAATTTTAGGAATATTCAAATTAAATTAAAATAATTCTTTTTTTTAAGATTTCAAAAAAATTAAGTTTTAATTTTATTAAAATATATTTTAAAATAATATTTATATTTTAAAATAGCATCCAAAGTGGTGTTGGGTTATAATAACAAATGTGTTTGTTGTAAAATAATGAATGTGTTTATTTTTAATTTCAATCTTGAATTTTGCATTCATTTGAGAGTTAAAACTTAAGGGTAAACCTTCCTGGATATCATCCATCAAGACTTGATTCTTATTCTGGTAAAAAATGGAAACCTTTATGGTCTAAAACCATCCTGGAGGAAATTAACATCCCCAACAAGTAGGAGGACTTTGACAAGGAATTTTTTTTACTGAGTCTAAGATCGAAAAAGATGGTAAGGAATGGTTTGATGGTGTAAGAGGTGAGTCCTCCCAAGGGGAATTCCAAATCAAGAGGAATTGATAGGGGCATCCCCATCTACATGTCCCTAATTTCCAAAAGGGGCTAGGGGATTCCAAATCCGAAGAACAAGGAGGTTATCGAGTATTCTCTTGACAAGCTTTTTACTAAGATTTCAATGCAGACATTGACTTGCAATGAGACTATGGAGGAATTTGATAAAATTAAAGGGATGTTGGGTCTCAAGCTAGAAGACACATAGGTTGGATAAGATCATGTCGGAACTAAGGATCTCACCCCATAGGGCATCAATACCATTCAGAGTGATAGGGTAGAAGATAACAGGGAAATTGAGAAGGAGAAGGAAGATTCCAAACCTACTAGCCTGAAGCCCAAGTGGAAGGGTTAGGACAAAGACAAATCTATGGGAAACATCACTAGATGGAAAGTGAACATCAAAGGGGAAAGTTTATAGGCCAATAAATTACTCATCTATTCTAAATCTGACTAGCCGGTTACTTCTCTATTTTTTTAAAAAAATTTGGGGTTTTTTGATGAAGTTTAGTGTCCTTTAGGTAGTAGGGTGTTTTACTATAGGGATTCTATTTTGTCCCTCTCTATTTTTATACTTAGTCATGCCTATCTTTTGGTTATCTTATATATAGGAATGGGCCCCCTTAATCTAGTTTTAACTAATCTAATAAAAATATATACTATTTTAAATTTTATTAATAATATAAATTTATGAATGGATACTACTAAAAGTTAAAATTTGATCAAAATTATTATACCATATTAATTTTTATTAAAATTAATATAATTATCTTAGATAAATCTATGTAAAATACGTAGGGAGATATTATTCTCAAAATATTTATTCCACATATATCAAAAATCTAATTTTGATATAGATATTTCAAGAATAATATTTCTCAACATATTTTACATATTAGGAACACTTTGAAATTTATGTATAAGGAAAAATAAACTCTTAATTAGAATTGGGAAGAATGAAAACATGAAATTAATTTAATATTATTTTTAAGATCACTCTTAAGGTTAAGAAATAAGTAATATCATGAAATAGATACATATTTACATAAAAGGGTAATGTTATTTTATAGTTATATCTTATTTTGGTTGGGTAAACTTAAAAATATTATGATAAAAATGTTATGTTATATT
>JARHVA010005485.1:300000-360000 GCA_037957365.1 Torreya grandis
GCCCAACCATATTTAACAACCCACACCAATGGAGGGAGGTAACATTGCATGTAGTAATAAGTTTTTTTCCATTGGAAACTGAAGCTAAAGGCCAGGCAAAAGGTGTGGATACACTTTAAGGCATTGTCCACATTGGCCTCATCCTCAATGAGAGTAAGGAAAGAATCATCCAAAAAGTTACCATTAAGAAATTACATATCTTCATGTGTATTTATTACATCTGGAGGGAGATAAATTCCATTAACAAGGCCCCTAACTTGGGAATTACTAAGAAGATATCCAAAAAACTTAGCTATAAGAACATACAGGATGGGATCCAAAAGGCCCTTGGTGAATAGAGTGGAATAAATCAAATTACTTAGAAGTGACTCCATTAATGGAGAGAATAATCAAGGCATATGAAAATAGCATTTGGATGGTTTAAATGAAGTTGGGCCCAAAACCTAGGGATATAAGCATGGCTAGAATGAATGGCTACTCGATATGGTCATAAACTTTTTTAAAGTCAATTTTAATGAACATAGCTTGTTGTTTAGACCTTTTGGCCCAATCCATACCTTCCCAGACTACTATAATGTTGTCTAATATATATCAACTTCTAATGAGTCTTTTTTGTTTAGGATACACAACGTGTTGTAATAGATTGTGCAACTAGAGTGCTAGAGCCTTGGAAATTATTTTGTAAGAAACATTCAGGTGGATGTTGGGCCACCAATTATAGATCAACTCAGGATCCCCTCCCATAGGTATGAATTTAATATTTCCTTTATTTATATTCTTTACTAGAGAATGAGTGTGAAAGGCCTCTTAATAAAAATTATTCAAATCACTACCCATAAGATCCCAAAGGGTTTTATAGAATTAACAAGGGAAACTATCAATGTCTAGAGCTTTATCATATGCCATATGAGACACCCCATCATGTAGATCATCAAAGATGAGGAGCCTATCACAAGCCACTTGCTAGGTGAGAGTGAGTTTTTATGGCATCATTTTGAGACATTGTTGAAGGGAAATTTCATGCTCTACAAAGGAGGCTTGAGCTTTAAGCACTTGTTTATAGTGGCAGACAAAATCTTAAATAGTATGAAGTTTCTCAAAGATTTTGTTTTCAGCCTCAGATTTGACCTAGATTTTCTACTTCAAGTTTTTAGTTCATAGCATTTGAAAAAAATACTTTGAATCTTTGTCCCCTATCTTAAGTTAGTGGAGCCTATCTTTGACTTGAGTTCCATGATCATTGTAGTTGTCTAATATTTAAAATAATTATTGAAGGAGGATAATTCGACCTACAATATATCATTGAAGGGATACTTTTTCAGTGCTAAAGTTTCATGTCTAAGATTTGAAGAAGTACTTGAGTAACAGTGTCTCCAAATTTTAGCAATTTGGTAGTCATAGATTTGTAGAGAGTGAGAGGTCCTTTTGATGGAATCATCCCACTAATGAATATAATAATATTCTTGGGATAGAGATGGATCCACATTCCATACTCTACTATTGTGTGCCACTATCGGCCCATGCTTGAGAAGAGAAGTGTTAAGAAAGAATTATGTCTTATGGAATTTGGGTTTCATGAACTACCATACCCATAGTGGTACACATTTATAGAGTATAAAAATTGGATCCACATCCATCCCAATAATTTTATTGGATTTGTTGTGGGATGCTACCATTAGAAGGACCTTTCACTTTCTGTGAATCTATAGCTACCAACTTGCTAAAATTTGGAAACACTCTTACTCTTCTACTTCCTCAGAGTTTAGCCATGCAGCTTTAGCACTAGAAAATGATCCTTTCAATGAGATATTTTAGGTTAGAATATCCTCGATATGGCATCACATTCAGATAGCAAAAAACTACAATGTATGTGGAGCTCAAGTCAAATCTAGGCTTCACTGGCTCAAGATATGGGACAAAGATTCAAAGGAGTTTTTAAAATGTTCTCATCTAAATTTAAATGGAAATATTAAATAAAATAGATGTGTAGCTTAAAATGTCTCATCATTTAAATGATATTGCAATCTAATTTCAAATTTAAATGGATTTAAATAAGAATTGGAATAAAAATTTATTTCAAAAGTTACCATACACAATCTAAATGGGGTTCTATTGATTAAAAATATTTGTTTAATTATAATTTTATATTTGTTTTATACATTTCTTTGTGAATATGAAATTTAGTGATAATGATATTTTAACTAACTTTCAGAATTTAAAAGTTTATTATTTTTGAGATAATTTTTACTTCATTTTTCATCTTATAAATCATGTTATTACAACAAGTCTATCTTAAAATCATGAAACTCATGTTAAGAAATGATTTTAAATCGGTTAAGTATTATTTATAATTATAGTTAAAAAGTGGTGTTTAAAAACTTAAATATTTTTGTTAGATATTTAATATAGAGGAAACATGGAGGTCTATCCAAAAAAGGGTTATAGATCATGTGGCAAATATATGGTATAAAATTTACTATAAAAGAAATAATAGTTTAGTATTGGAAAAATATTCATATAAAACCAAACATTATATTTGCATCAAGGAGAAAAACTACATGTCATATAAAATCATTATCAAAAGCATAAGATAAGAGAAGCCATTAAAATAGGAAGGCACACACAACTTAAATAAACAAGACATGTAAATATTAATAAAACATGAAGACATATCATTAGTAAATTTAAATTAAAAATAACCTTCACTCAAAGGGATGCTTTCAATGAATTTATGTATACGTTAAAATAATTGTTTTATTTATAAAATTTAAATAAGAAAACATATTTAAATATATATATTAATTTTAATTATATTTTTAAATGTCGATTAGTATAAACTTTAATCAATTAAAAATAAGAAATAAAATGTATCACAATTTTTATTTATTAATGTTTTGTGGGGAGCAAGTCTATTTTGGTTGCAATGAGAGGTTCATAGTTGAAAAATATCTCATAGATTTGGTAGATGGAAGCATGGGATGTTCAAGTAAGGAGACGAAGACATTGTCTAACAGTGGTTTTGCCTCCTTTTGTAGGATCCACTCTTAAGAATAGTGTTGTTGTGAGAAGGTGGAGAAAGAGGTTTTGAAGGGAAGCTAATGTGAATGTAATATGATTTGGTTTTGGCCCATATATTGTATATAGTAATAATATTAGTGAATTTTAATGACATGTAGAAGTTAAAAGCTACATAACTTATTGATGTTTTATATTATATATAATAGGTTATAATTGTTGAGTAAGTGTGCATTTAAATTTGAGCATTCTTTCAACTAAGCAATGATAATTAGGGACATCTAATCCATCAATGTCACCTATGGAAAGAACTTGGCCCTATACAATTGAATATCCATATTAGGTATCTATAAATATTTGTACCTTGGTGAATATCCTAAAAACCATTATCCACATTAGTTGGACAACAACCATTTTGATAACAACATTAATCAATTGAATAAAAATATATTTGAAATTAACAATAGTATTTACAAGAACAATCATAATAATAATATAATTAAAGTTGAAAATATTAATAGTGTTACTAATAATATTAGTAATATTAATATTTATAAATTTGAAAACAATAATAATAATTTGGCTAATCATGTTGTATCAAATTCAGAAGAAAAATCACTTTTCAATTTCTTTGATACTTACATATAAAGTAAGAAATGATTGTGCACTAACTATGAGACATGTCAAGCTTCCCATAACAAATATTATTATATAAGAATGGATGGTATTTATGGTCTTAGATAATAATGAAAATATTTTAATTCTCATTGTGTAAAGGTAAATGCTACAATAATAACAAATAGGTGAGACTATATATGATATCAGAATGGAGGACCATCTAAAAAATAGTGGGAGCTACCAAAGGCTGGTTTATGAGTCAATGTTATTGACAATTAATTAGATTAAAAAACTATTTAAGCATAATTTTTGGATGAAGTGTCCAAGAAAAAAATAATTCTAAACAAAGAGGTAATCAAATCAATAAAATATATGATGCTCAATAAATCTACAAAGTATATGTCTTTGAGACTAATTATTGACATAATCGATTCTCCTATATACAACCTCATATTCTTATTGGAAAAATAAATAGAAATATTTTATTTCAATATGAAATTATATTTTATACATGATTCAATAGAATTTATAATAAAAATCAAGGACAAAAAGGTGAAGAAAGAGGATTTAAATGTCAGTATTGATGTTGTATCCCCCTTCACTAAGGTTTTGATTGAAAATGCAATTGAGGTGTTCAAAGAATGCAATAACGAAGAAAAAACTTTGTTTATATATTTCTATCTAAGTTCCATTTATTCTCTTCTGAGGGTGTTATTTTTATAAAATTGAAAGGATGGAAATGGTTTCACTTCAATTTTCAGTTGTGGCCAAACCATATATGGATAAATTGAATAAAGGGATATTAATTAATTTTCCTTAAGAACCATATAATGAAAAAGGTATGTTGACAACACTAATTTATGTTTAAATCATAGGTGAGATAGAGTAAATAAATTCTACTACCATATCAATTATTTAATTCCTAGTATTAAAGAGGTAGATGAAGAAGGTAACTTACACAAAAACTAAGTGTGTTAAAGACACTAACCACTAGACCTTTTATAATTTGCAATGAAGACAAATTGGAGCAAGAAATTGAGTATTTAAAAATGTATTTATGAGGATTTAGTATAAAAGTAATAAAAATATGAGGTCTATAAAGTAAACAAGAGATAGCCATGATGAGAAACAAAAGGTATATTCCACAACAACGAGCCCTGTAACTTTCTTAATGTACATTAAGGAGTATCCAATAGTATTCTAAAATTCCTTAGATGAAAAAACATTGAAACCAATTTCTTACAAAAAAATAAACTGAGAAGTCACTTAAATTTGGCTATGGAACACATGGAACCATGGTTAAATAATCATGATTACAAAATTTAATGCTCTTGTGGGGTCCATTACACTGATAAAATAGGGAGATCCATCTATAAAAATATATGAACATATGACATACATTCAATTATATAATAAAATAAATTTGGATTTGGCACGATAATCTTATAAAATTAAATAGACCATTTCAATTGAAGAGGCAAAGATCAGTTTGTTGTAGAAAATAATTGTCAAAAGTACAAGTTAAGAGATGTGGAAAAATAGAGACACACACATAACTTGAATAAAGTTGAAGGGATAGGGCATAGAAAATTGTTATCAAATTACAAGTTAAGAGATGTGTAAAAATAGAGGCACACACAAAACTTGAATAAAGGTGAATCATCATGCATTAAGGCCCATAATTAATGAATTAAAAGTAAATGAACCCTAACTAATGGGAGTGATTTCAATGAGTCAAATAAGTGTTACAATAATTAATAATTTTACTATAATTATTTTATTAATGAAGTAAAGGTAAGATAAATATATTTTAATAAATATGAATATTAATTATATTGTTAAGTGTAGTTAAAAAGAACATTCGCTTGATTAAAAAAATAAATTAAAAAAAATGTTATAATAATCAATGATTGAAATTTATTATAACTTTTTTTAGTTTTATCAATCATAATTATAATTGGGAATATATCTTTTAATGATTATACTTTTTACTTGAAGTTTATGTTTATTAGTACCTATGTAGTAGATAACTATTGTAATCACTTTCACCTATTAATTTTATTGATGTGCTTATCAAATATTTTTTATCTTAAGTTTCAACATCTAGTATTGTCATTTACATTATATTTTATAAAAATGAGAATTAGAAAAAAATTATTTTACTATGTTTTTATTGGTTGAAATAGATTGACATGACTATTTTCCTAGGAAAATTGGTTTACTTTCAATGAAAAAATAAAATATTTCTCATTATCCAATAAAATTGCATCAATTATAAGAATTATACATTAACTATAGGCTCTAACAAACCAAAACTTGACAATGATAGTGAATAAGTTATACTTTCACCCATGATCCCTTCTGCCTTTTGGTGACACATGGGCACCATGAGCTATACTGAGATTTGTACCATGAACAAAATGTCTACCCAAAATCAAATATAAAGTTATGAACAACATTCATGTTGATACATGTGGCATAGCCATTAAAAAAATTGTTTAAAAAAATATCTACATTTCTCACTGCATCTTTTTTATTGAGGTTTCCTTGAAATGTTAAATGGACTGATCTGATGGAACATTCAAAAACAATGTAATAAATTTTTATTAGTTTTATGTTTTAAGGCAAAGGTGTGAAATTATAGGTTTCTACAGTTGAAAGCATTTTTAAGGAAAATGGATTGAATTTATGGTAGCAATCATTTTCTTACGCTTTAAAAGAGATTCATGTTTTGTTAAAATTGAATCTGTAAGGAGATGATGAAACTTATGAAAATTAAAACTTTTAAATGAAATGAACTAGATGTAAAACTTGTCTAGATATTAAAATTTTTAGGGGTAAAAAATCAAAAGTTTTCTAATTTATGAAACATTTTTTCATGATTATGCATTTCTATCATTATATATTTTTTTACTTTACAATATTATGCCATGATTTGAGACCAATGGCTTTCAATTTACTGCTCTTTTGGGTTAAGGATATGTGCTTCATTGGTAGGGTTTAAAGTGGGTGAATTCATCATTTTTGGCCATTTTTTTCAGTTATTGTTGGTTTGACATTCTAATAATAGAATATTAGGCAAACTAGTTATTTGATAGACTATTAGATTTTAATATTATTGAGGGCTCACTATTATGTTGTTTTTAGTAGATAATAATGTATCACAAAAAAGACATTGTAGTAGTTTTTGAAGCCATAAATAATGTCATTTTTGATATGTTATTAACTTATTGACCTACAGATAAAGAGGCTTACCATATTCAATAAGTGGAAGACATGGAATAAGTCTATAGTAAATTGGGCACAAATGAAGAGACAACATTTGTAGTGTATTTTTCAATACTCCTAAATCATGAAGAAGATATGTTTACTCATAAATGTGATAAAATATGTCATATTGAGAATGTTTAGACAAATGTTTATAACTAAAAATTAACAAAAAGAACACACATTTGGATAAAAATTGCAATCATAAAATATTTTATGATAACTTTAGTTGTGTTTGTAGAGTGAACAGTTAGGTATTCCATCTTACACTAGAAAAGCAGTAGGCTATCAAGGGTTGTGTGGAGGAGGGTTGAGGTAGACTCTACCCAACCCTATGCTCCCAAATGAATAAGAATAGATGGCATGATTCATCCATCACATTTTGAGTGCCCATTTTCCATTGTTCTAAGAATTTATATCCTTGTAGGAGATACCATGGATATTAATTAATTTATAAACTCTACACTATTTTTATGATGTTTGCTTGGATAATTTCTTTATATGGCTAAAAAAATGTCCTGAAAGGTATTTTAGATGATAGGGAAAATACTTTTGTTGCTCATCCACATAGGCCTAGGAGAGGCCATTCGATAGTTAACTCACCTCTCGAGATGGCATTTTTTGGGTGAGTTGGAGCCAATGGGAAGAGCCTCAAGCCCTCAGAATTATCAGTCATGATAAGGTTTGGGTCAAACAATTTCAATTTCAATATTTTCCTAGTGTTGGGAGATCTAAACTACTAATTTTTCAATCCAAGAACCAATCATTTATGGCCACATGGCCTTGAAGATATATCATGAGTGTCAACTCAAGAGATGTTGGGGAGAAAGGTGAATATTTATAAAAAACCATGCAGTGACACATAGTCCTAGGTTTCATTTTGGGGTTATAGTTATGATAGAACCTAGTACCTTGGTATGAATCTCAAAATATCACATGGCATGGTCAAATTTATATACAATTAAGATGTAGAGTTCTATTAGAGGATTCCACATGTCAAGGTGACATTTAGACCCTAGGATGAATGATTACTTTTAAGGTGGCAGTTGTAGTTGTGAGCCAAAAATTAAATGGATGATGATGTGGTAGACAAGTCAGCATGGGGAATATTTAGTCAAGCAAAGTGAGGCAATATCAATAAGGTAATGCCCCCCCCCCCACACACACACACATATAGAGAGAGACATATATTATATAATATAAAATAATAAATATATTAGATTAACTTGTAAAATAATAAATAATATATTAGTATGTTATATTATAATAATATATTATAAAAACCAAAATCATAATGAAAAAACCATTTTGTTTTGTGTAGAGTAGGTTACCACCTATCCTTTACTAATTGACAAAATTCAGCCTAAAATAATTCTATTAAAAGTGCATTAGACTTACAACCATAGAATTCCATGAAACCATTTCTATAGATTACATTTTCTTAGATACCTCTAGTGCCTTGAGAAACCATTATGTGCATATCTTAGAGGCATATCATTTTAAAAAACTTATTTTTTTAGTCATTATTTGAAATATTTCACAATTCTTGTCTAAGCTTCCAAATTTTGCTTGGTGGTACAAACAAATTTGAATGGTTAAGACACCTAGTGATGTATTGGTGACAAGGTTCTTAATTTTACCATGTTGATATATAATTTAGTAGATCTTATATAGAATATAGTAGATACATCTTTGTCATGTTCTATTATATTATTTGACTATCATGCCAATTTACATGGATTTTAATTTTTTTAAATCTTTTATTTTAAATAATGGCATATTTCAAAGCAGAAGAAGAAAATATTAAAATTATATATTATATTTATTTATTTTTTCAAAAAATTGCATTTTACATTTGATATGTTTTTTTAAATATGTATAAAAAATGAATTATATTTTAAGAAAATGAATTTGTTACTTTGTCAAATTTTTAGTTGTATTTAATATAGTGTAATTGACTTATAAGTTCAAATATAAATATGGAAATAAATAATTTTTTTTACCCATTCAATAAAATATATTCACTTCTAATATGGAAGAATAGCCACTTAAAACACATCTAGAATTTAACTTTAAAATTCTTTTTCAATTTTATTTTTATTTTAATCAAGTTGTGCATTTCATCCTATTATATATTAATATAACTAAATATAAATTTAATATTCTAATTTAAATGTAAATTAATGTAAAATATTGTTTGAAAATTAATAACAGTTACATTTTAAAACTTATTTTGCATTCCAAGAATTTGACAAAGTAGGTAAGTAGAAAAAAAATCAATATTCATACAAAGGATATGTTTGTGTGTGTGTGTGTGGGATTAAAACATATCTATTTAAAATTATTTCTCTAATTTGATTTAAATTGAAAATGAAAAGCTATTATGACCAACAAACCAAAATTATAAAGGCAACACAATCTTCTTTTGAGTAATATTTTGCTAGTAAATTGTATATCTAAAAAAATTGTAAAACTCTTTCAAAATTTAAATGGCATAATGACTGCACTTATTACTAATATATACTAGACTAGATATATTACTTACAAATAGTTAGCATAACCCCTTATCACTTAGTAAATGAATCAAAATAGACAAATAAATAAAAAAATAAGAAATTTCAATAGCAAGGCTTTAAACAAATAGTTACCCACGCATACCTCAACTCCCATGATGCTGACATGAATTAATCATGGTCAAGACCCATAAGACATAGACAAACTCAATTATTTATAAAACATACCCATTCTTGGTTTTGATATTTTCAATGTTTAATATGCCCCTTAAATTTAATTATATGTTTTTCTTATGTTGTCAGGTCCATGCATCAGTCTTTCACCTAAGACCTGTTTGTCCATGATCATGCCACGTGGGCCTTTAGGGCTTGGGACCATTTTAGACTTAGTATTTAGCTATATTTTAATGTATATTTGTGAGGACAACACTTATCAAGAACTCAACAAATTAAAACCATTAAGACTTAGTCAAATTCTACAATATTTCAAAATGACATTTAATACGACCATCAAATTTAATTTAGTGTTTTATTGATGACATCACATTCAATAATTTTATGTGGTAGATGGTAGATTGAACTCTTACAAGTTCTTGTTCCTTCTCCAGTCAATGGCCTACCTTTAGATAGTCTATGGTTATGGACATCTGGGTCTCCTCCATGAGTTTGACCCTATCATGTGGCCTTACTTGGATGATGTTTAGGCTAACAACATGGATAGAGTAATCTCCTAACTACATCTATTCTTAGGGATTGATTATTGTTAGCTTCACATGTGAAATTATTAAATATTGTTGTGTTGAGTCAAATAATGAATACATGTGTGGTGTCATTGGGTCCTTTGACACTTTTCCTCTTCCTTTCTCTACTCAAGTTTCTCAATCTTTTCATAAAGTCTCTATTTGTTAGTGGAACTTCTTTTATGACTAAATTAATTACCCCACAAAGGGGCATCCTTATTGCAATCTAAAACGAATGGTCACTTCCTAATAAGAAGTAATGTATTTTGTTCCCTCAAGGATGAGCAAGTGAATAGTTAATGTGGAAGGTGAGAAAGGTGAGAGGATGTAGAGAGGGGTAGTGTACGATTGTGCCATGATGGATGTACTTATGGTGTACGAAGGCAGAGTAGTGAAAAGTGGTGCAAATATGGTGATTGGCTAAGTAGTGGAAAATAATGCAAGCACAATGGAAATGGTGGAAGGAAAATATTAAGGAAATAATGAATAAGTGGAAATGAGAGGGTGATAAAAATGCACCTTTTTTATTTGGGCTTAGGAGGAAGAATGAAAGCTTGTACCTCAGAGCCAGGCTGAGAAGACTCTACCTTGGATTAACTTAGAGTGGATTTACATTACCATTGGGGAGATATATAAAGAAGAGGAAGCCAAGATGTATGCCTTTGGAATATGAAATTTTCCTCCTCTTTCCCCAAGCAGGTATTTTCTTCTTCTTCTTCTTCTATCAAAACCTCCTATTCTACCTGAGCATCTTCATCATGGTGTTTATCCCATATATATTTGAAATTCTCATCAGAGTCTAGATATTCACAATTGAGATCCCTCTAGCTAATTTCATGCCTATATTTCTAATAGGCTTCTATTTTTTCCTTGATCCATCCCCTCTAGATAAGTTTCACTCTTAGACTCTTGGTCATGAGCTTCGTAGGATTAAAATCTCATATTGGTTTATAGAAATCCTCCCATAATTGGTGGGTGTTTGAGGTAATCTTGGATATATTGACATAATTATTAATGTCATCTTCCATAGACAACATATGCTCTTCAAATTATAGGTGGGGCTCATGGTTGAAGGGGGAAGTGGTCTTCAAAGGGGCTATGTGGCTGATCAGGGTATAACTCCATTGATCATTGATCTAATCGAGGATGAGCTCTACCAATTTGATCACAAGAAAACATGCATGTGACCTATTTATTATTGTAATTCCCCCTCTTGAAAATGGGATGTTATAAAGGACCCTCTTCTTTTATCTTGCATCGTATACTAAGTCCACTACATCGAGCTAGCAGGCTAGCTCCAGGGCCAAGGTCCTTTTTATAAGGATGAGTAGGAGCTTGAATGGCTTACCCTTAAATCCATGGAAATTGATGAATGTAAAATGGGATCTAAAGAACCATTAAACTAGAATTTTTTAGTTCATGATCCATGATCTCTAGTGGTCTGTCATTCTTAAGGTAATGGCCTCCTTATTTAGATCAATCAAGACTAGAAGTAGGAATCACTCTACAAACTCATGATAATCTTACATGGTTGAATGGATGGGGGTTCATGTAGAAATGGGGATCACCATATGGTTACATTTTCCCATATTGGTCATGTTGATGGTGAAGTACAATAAAAATATCTTGGGGCTTTGGTACAGGATAAGGTGGAGAAGGAAGAATACATTAAGGTATTATGGGCTAAAAATTTCACCAATTGATTATGAATGGAATTGGATATGGCATATAAAAAGTCCATTTTATTGGCCTTCTCCCTACTCTCTGTATTCAAGTGTAAGAATTTACCCAATTTGAAATCATATAAATTGGTGTTCGAGTCCATTCTGAATATGAGCACCAGCATAAAAAGGGCATCTTTAATATCTTATGATGTAAATCTCAAGAGAGTGATGGGTAGAGGTAGAACTTCTATGTAATTATTATGAATAGATGATTTAATTAACTTTATCTTTTTGACACGAGTGTCCCATACTTTCTAAAAATATCTCCATATCATAGATGTTTGCACTGGGGTCATTAGGGAGCTAGATAATCTCCCTCACTTCTTCAACACTAATCACCACATTTAGGTGATGTCCTATGATAATGATAGTGTTGGCATCATATCTTTATGAACATAGGGAAATAATATTTAGGAATAGGTGCATGAGAGGCACCATATATTGAGCCAAGGTAGATATTCATATCCTAAAACTAAATAACTTGAATTCATTATTTCAAACCTTTGTGATCATGTGGGTGTGAGTACCCTCGGGTCCCTATAATATACCTTGGTGACACTTTTGATATTTGGTATTGTGGACTTTGGTTGTGTGGAGATGGATGCATATGATTTTCTTCCTAAAAATTGAGGGGCAAGGTCCCCATGACCACTTGATCTATGATATCTTAGCTTCTTAGGATGCCCACTATTAGATGAGGATCTAGAAGTTTCCATCTTGTAATTATTCTCAATAATCCCATATGAACTTTGGAAAAACACTAGATATTGGCTTCCTTCTCATAATTTTGCACACAGTTATTTACTAAAGACTCTCTGTTCAACTCAATGCCATAAAAAACTCTTAGGGCATTTAAATGTTTTGTTTGATCAAGAGAGGGGTATTTATATGCTAACACTCTTAGCACAATCATCATGTATAATTTTTAAATTTATGTTACCATAAATGAGAAGGGTGTCACACACACTTGAAGAGCCACTCACAAAAGATTTATAATGATCCTTACATGAGATCATGCAATTGGGGTGCCTAAACATTAATTGTAAGGGGAGTGAGGTAGATAATCATCTATCAAGAAGGATTAAAAATGATTGGAGACAAGTTATAGACACTTGGAAATAGGATTAACAACTTGTGCCAATAACACTTACTTAAAAAGGGAAACAATAAAAAAGGGAAATTAACTATGTACAAGGTGAAGCCGATAAATCAATTAAAGTGCTTCAAGTAGATTCTGTTAACTAAAATCTCTAAGGCATTACCTTATTCATCCTATAAATCAAATTAATTTCCATTCCTATTACTAATGATGAAAAAAATCCCTCTCCATAGGGAATCCAACTTTTCATGCTTGCTCAAATTCATGGCCCTTTCATCATATTTCAAAACCAAGTCTCTTAACTTGAATCCTGGGTCGAATGCCTTCTTGTCAAGCCATCTCTTAACCACCCATTGTTAGCTAATCTTAGCATCACTAACTTGTTCTCTTTCTTCTTTAAGCTCAAGTAATTTTTCTAACCTGACATCCATTACTCTATTCTCTGCTAATTCGACAACTTTTAACAACTATAAAGTGAGAATCTCTATTGAAATGGGCATGACCGCTTCTTTCCCATACACTAGTTCATATGGGGATGTTTTCAAAATCTATTTAGG
Organism: Torreya grandis; assembly: GCA_037957365.1. Classification (NCBI taxonomy): domain Eukaryota; kingdom Viridiplantae; phylum Streptophyta; class Pinopsida; order Cupressales; family Taxaceae; genus Torreya; species Torreya grandis. The sequence continues at coordinate 313,534 of JARHVA010005485.1, forward strand.
AGTGATTAAATCAGCCCAAAGATCTATTTTTATATTCATATGTCATTCCCTCTATTGGTCAATGCCCATTCTTTTAATTAACCTTATGAGGTTCTTGTTCATTGATTTGGCCAACCCATTCCCTTACAAGTAGTAGTTGGATGAAGTCTTAAGGAAAATACCATTTTGGAGTGAAAATTATAAAATATATGAACCAAGTAAGGATTTTTCATTGTCAAATATAATCATCTTAGGAGTGTCAAACCTTGCTACAAGTTATTCTGTGAAATTGAGGATCACATTTTCAGTCAATTCTTTCGAAGGCACTGCTTTGGTCCATCTTGTAAAGTAAGATGTGGTTGTGAGTATCCACTTATGACCTATGCTAGGTATAGGATTTATCATCCCAATTAAATCCAATCCCCACTATGTGAATGTCTCATTGGTCACAATCAAGTTCAACAACATGTCTGAATTCTTTTGCTTGCCTATGAAAAACTAGCATTACTAGCATTTTTTCACTGCTTGGTAGCAATCCAAAAACATGGTCATCCAGTAGTATCCAACATTAATGATTTTGTTTGTGATTTTTTTTGCTAATAAATGTCTTCTTGGAGGGGTAAAATACATATCTTTTAGGATTTTACTAGCTATGTGGTTATTGACACATCAAAGTAATTCCCCATCGAAGTTCCTTTTGAAAAGGATTCCTTGGACTAGTGTATAACTAACTCCTTACAATCCTTAGAATCTCATTTTTTACATAGGGAAAGCATCTAGATATCAGATAATTTGCATAAAATGGGTTATATCATCAATCTAGGAACCATTAGTTTCATACTGACTCATTAAAACTATTTTTGGAGTATCATGCTCATTTTTTGAAGCATCCGTGTATTGGGCCAAATACTCACAAAGTCCTCTTCCTCAGATTACCTTGGTTGATTTTACTTTGATTTCATATTCCAAGAAATTGGTGATCTAATTACATCTATTCTCAAGTATTTCTCCCTCCATTATGTACTCTCTGATGTTAGAATGTGCCACATATATCATTACCTTGTTTCTTACCACCAAGAGTCTAAATTTCTTGAGACCTTTAATAATGGAAAAAGCTTGATTTTCAATGAAATTATACTTAATATCATACCCATGTAAGTTTATTGAGTAGAATTAAATAATAGACTTACCTTTCCCTTCATCTTCTTTCTAAGTTAACACATCTACCGAGCTATGTTCGCTCCCATAAACATATAGGACATCTTTAGAGAAGTTAAGATTGACTAGTATGAAAGAAGTGGATATTGTTTCTTTAATATTTTCAAATGATATTCTTCCTTAAATAGTCCATTTTAAAGCTTGGTATTTTTTATCATCAATGTAATTGGTCTTACCAGCCCTGTAAAGTCAGATATGAATCAACTAATGAAGTTGATCTTTCTTAGGAAAGACTAGACTCCTTTCTTGTTAACTGGTAATATTGAGTCCCTAATGGCCTTCACTCTATCTAGATCAACAGATATGCATTTTTTGGATACCACATATCCTATCAAATTGCCTTTCAAGATGCCAAAGATGCATTATTTTTGGTTGAAGGATACCCATAACTCTTGGCACCTTTGGAAAATCTTCTCCAAATGATCAAAATGATCTTCATTTTTCTTAGAGAATACTATAATATCATCCAAGTATATGAGGATGATATTTCAAATCACACCTTTAAAATTTATATCCATGGCCTAATATAAATTATCTCCTACATTAGAGAGAATGAAATACATTTTTGTGTATGCAAAGGTTCCTTAATTTATAGTGAAAGTAGTTTTATGTTGATCCTCCTCATTAACACACAACTAGTTATAACCTAAATACCCATCAAGAAAAGAGAACATTTATACACCTGCTACTATTTGGAGGATCTGTTCCATCAAAATAAGGGGGTAATGATATTTTAGAGATGCTTTGTTCAAGTCTCTAAAGTCTACACATAGTCTAATTTCTCCATTCTTCTTTCTTACCAAAACTAGGTTGGATACCCAAGTTGAATGCTTAATTGGGTATATAATCCTTGAATCTATTAATTTCCTCAGTTCTTCAGTCATAAGAGACTCGATTTTTGGGTTTAAAAACCTTTTTTTAAAGACTATTTTGGCTCCTTCGATCAAATCTATGGTGTGATGGTCACTTCACGATCATACCCTTTCAAGTCATTCTAGATCTAGGCCATAACTCCTTTATAATTGATGTAGAATGATATCAATCATTCCTTATCATTTTTAGAAACTTATATCCCCACATTTATTTTCCTTCCATATCCTAAATCAAGATTAGAGTAGTCACTTTTAACTATGATAAATTTCCTTTTATCATTATGGGCATCAACAAAATAAAATATATTCTCCAAAGTGATCAACCCCTTTAGAATTTTATTAGACTTTAGTTGTATGATCTAATACTTGTAGTCTTCATAAATCCTTGGCTATAACTGATCTAAAAACTCGCATGACTATTGAAGAAACATAACAATTTGGGAATCAGTCTCAAATACTTTCTAATTTTAATCATTATCTAGAATAACAGGTCTGATAGTCACTCACACCTCTTATTCTTTGGTTAATAAATTGGTTACCAAATCAAACTAGGAGTTAATTACCACCATTTTGTCTACCTCTACATTCATGGACCTTGGAATTATTTGAATATTAAATGCTCTGAACAATTCAATTAAATCCCATATTCGAAGGTGGTAAAACATCATGTAGATTTTTTTTTGTAGTTATGACTCCTCTTAGTTTCTTTACTATTAGTTTGGAATCTTTAAACACTTTTAACTAATTTACACCCATGGGTTTAGCAAGGCTAATGCCATGAACTAGGGATTCATAATTAGCATTATTATTTATATAGATAAACTAGAAGTGAAAGGCCCTAAGGTCTCTTTTATAGATGAAGACACCAATCAAATACCAACTATGGAACTAGTTTTACATTTTGCACCATTGAAATGCAGAGTCTAAAAATTGGACTCATTTTCATGTTTCTTTCTCTGATTCTCCTTTTTCTTCATGATCTCAGGGATGACTTACTCTTCACCATGGATTACATAAGTCCCAAGGCTAGTGGTATCAAAATTTTCAAATGGATAATTCTCAATGAATTCTTTAATGAAAACCTCTTATTCTAGGATCTTATTGTCTGTTACTCTTTCTTCCTCGAGCATTTATATGTAATAAATTTATTTATTTTAGAAATAAGTGTGTATTTATTTAAAATTAATCATAGCATCATTAGCTATGTGAACTAGATGCAACTACTCAAACAACACCTTCAATTTGAGACATATTTAGTCCTTAGGATCAATTGAGACCAATCCAAAGATAGGTACCCACCTATATTACCTATGAAATCTCTTGACAAAAATAACCCAAATACTGATAGAATGTCTATTACCAAAACTTATTGGGGGACTATAATACTAGGAAAAGAATACAAGGTTAGGGGAAGGGCCTTAATAACACCTATGGTATAAAAAAAATTCCCATCTAGCTTCATCACCCCTTATCCAAAGGTTCATATTAAAGTTTTAGTGTGTTTGCAATTTGTTTGGGTAGCACTATAGTGCTAGTGCCAGAATCAATCATATAATTGTGGAACAAATTGCTCCCCACAACAAGAGTTAAATAAAATTGGGTAGGTTTTGTTTTACTTACCCCTGATTTGGTACTGATGAACATGGATGGTGCATGGGGTTTTGAATTCCCATTGGCTTCTCTTGACTTGGTTTGTGCTAGCTTTGTAGCTAGTTTACCTCCCATAGGCTTCTATTGGTATTCAAGTGCCTCTCATACTAGAGGTTTATATTTTGGGATAGACAAAACATGTTAGAGAGAAACATTGGTTGGGGCCTTCTTTAGCTGCTCCACCATATTATATGACCCTTGAGGTTAGGATTCAAGGTCTTTTATCCTATTATGTGATATTTATCCCCACTTTTGATGTGTCAGGGGTGATGGTTTGGGTCATGAATTTTTCATGAAATTAACCTTAGGATTTGATAAATCCTCTTAGATCTTGGTTGGTTTCTTCTTAGATCAAGTGTAGTAGTCTGATTGGACTTATGGGAACTTTAGCATGGGGATCTCACTTGCATAAACTACATCTTCATCTTCCACCCAAGATAAAATCCCATGCTTTGAGGCTATCTCCTCTTCTTTCTCCAAAGACATTACTTGCATTTGAGCCATCATGATAACATTTTAAATACTCAAGGACTATTATCCATAAGGAGTTGAATTAATTGTTCTCCTTTGTCTTCATTTCTTAGTAACCCTTTTCTATAGATTACCCCTTAGGAAATTTTGGGGTGTATGTGAATCATTACATGAAAAGCACCATGATTTGTGTCATCTAACAAGTTATTTTGGCCATATAAAAAGTCTCTATTTTAGTTTGGTATGACCATTTACAAAGGATCAAGAATTGGGATGATTTGATTTTTAGGTCATACCTGGTGGTTCAATATCTACCCTCCTTAGTAGTGGTTATGCTGATATAACACTCTTTCACCTTGGTAATTATGTAAAGGGGTATTTGGGGAATAACTTGTTACCTCTTAAGGTTTATGATCTCATTTGAGAAGTTCCATAGGATTTTTTTCATGTCATTCATCTCCATATCTAGTATGGATAAAGTGGATAAGCTCATTTGAGTAGTAGGATATACATACATGGAAGTAGATGATTGCGAGGTGCTTGGAGATTATTCTTGTGATGGCATTGATAGTTCTAGGAACATGGGAATTGGATGTCATGGGGGAAGTTTCCTGGCATCTATTAAATTTTTTTTACTCTGAATGCTAACTCATACACATCTGGTAACATCTTGCCTCTAAAGGACTAAATCATAATAGCTATGTCTGAGTTGAAGGCCTTAAGGTAAAAGATGATGGTCATCCCCATGGGTGATCGATCCAGTACAAGGATTATTTACTAGATCTTATTGAATATAGTATTAAAATTGATGATAACCTCTTACATGTCTCTTTTAATAGTGATTAACTACTACAAGAGAGATGACCGGTATCCTTTCTCATTGAATTAATCAAATAATTTGTTGCCCAATTTATCTTCGATGCTAATGGAATTAGGAAGCAAGGACCAACTCTAGTCAAGAGATTACCCTTTAAAAGAGGTGACTAGTAGCCTTAAGACCGCATTCTACTCTATTATATGATGCATAGTACAAACATTTCCAACATCTTGAATATGTTCTACTACACTTTTGAAATCTTCCCCATTGAATTAACGAAGTGCCTTCAAGGCATTAACAAGAATAGGATCCCATGTATCTAGGTTTACTAGAGGGATGAGTGGGCTACCACTATTGCATGATATTAATTTACTTGGTGGTCCTTAGATAGCCATTTTTTGTGGTTATTGTGTTGCACTAGACCTTGCATCTCTTTGGTGAGTTACAGCTGCCAGAGGTGGTAGTAATTAGCTTGGATTTTGTGTTATCAATGATCTTATGATGGACCTTTGGCTCATAAATGTTTAATTATAGTTTATTCCCATTGGAGATGATAAAAAATGGAACTATTGATGCCTAAAAATTTTGCTCTCAGTAAACAACACCATATGGGAGGTTTCATAGATGTGGGACTAAATTTACGATCTATGAAGTGACCTTTGAGATTTTAAAATTTAGCTCTTCAAATAATTGGGGAGGAAATGGGGAAGAAGGAATTATAATAAAAGACATAAATAAAACTATATAAGTTGATGTGCTAAAATTCTTAACGTATCCATTCCTAATATTGCATAAAATAGCTTGAACTCTTTAAAATATTATAAATAATTTAAAAGAACATATGAATGATTTAAAGCCTAAAATATAAATAAAAGCCAATACTATAGAATCAAATAATAGAAATAATAGATAGCAATATATTCCACTCAATTTAACATAAAACACGACATCGTATTCATTTTTGGGTGGAAAACAAAATACAAAAGGCCCAAAGGCACAATATACAATATTCAATCCTTCCCACGAGGGGCACTTGCTAAGGTCTTGAAAATGAAAAATAATAATTATTGTTATTTATATTCATAAACTAAAACTATTACAATGGTTACTCTCTAATAATATTCATAAAATAACAAATCTATTAAACAACTACCAGTGCTTTATAAAAGTGATGGTTCCTGAATATATAGTCACAATGACCTCATAAGGAAATGACACCCAGAACCTCACACTCATGCTCATGATGAGGTCAATGCAACTAAAAGGGGATCATTAGTGTAAATAGTTCTAAAATATTAGATATGGCACAACCTCAATACCCCATAATTCCCATAATGCTTATAAGAAGCATTGTGGTGATGCATGTCTCCCTCTGAACTATTCATGGAATTCTCATTGGAAATGGGGCCCAATCCCTTAGACCAATAATGTAGCTCAAAGTTATAATAAAAAGAAACATACCTTGAAGAAGCATCATAATGCCATGTGGAAGGTTCAATTCCTTTTAGTTATATTTTCCAAGTCGGTCCCACTTATTATTTTATCAACCAAGTGTACACCTTAAAGATTTGACAAAAAACCCTTCCCTCTTAAGGGGTGTTATGATACTCTTAGGGAGTTCAAGAACTCTTTTACAAAGAATGAGCATGGGGGTGCCACATGGCACTAGTGGAAAGCACTGAGACTTAGCCAGCAATAAAAATGAGAACTTGGGAAAGAGGAGGTTGATATAAAACTACCTGACTTACCAAACCCATCCATGACCAACTACCCTAAAACTTCAAAATGTGGATTATGATCCAAATTATTATTTGTAAATTATGGAATATGTAGTTAATCTAAATACATTTTTATAAATAGTTATAAAAAAATTAGGTAAATGTAATTTTTAAATACATATTTAAATTATACTAATGGGTAATATATATATATATATATATATATATATATATATATATATATATATATATATATATATATTCCCTGGATAAGACAAAACTCATGCAAAAACTCTATTTTAGGTAGCACAGGTCTAGGTTTTCAATACCAATTGAGGTATTCCTTTGTCTATTAGAGATACTCTATATTAAACTCATAAATTTTAACCTACCTACCATTAAACCAAACCAATCTCATAGTTTCCAATGATTTTGTAAAATCATGGGGAAGTGAAACATGTTCTTTATTCTTCAAAACATTATCCAATTCCTTCCCATCGATCTTTGAAGCAATCTTGATGCTGACCTTAAATAATTTCTCACAATTTTTGTTACCTCCATCTTCACAAATAGACTCAAATGATAGATATGTGTTTGAGTCACAAGTTGAAATGCCTTTAGTAGTTCTCATAGGCAAAGAAACAAAGAACTCTATCTTTTCTTTTTGAAATTGAATGGATTTATACAGGTTCTTTCAATCATTAAAAGAAGGAAGATAATTTTATAGTAGAGTAGAGTTTTATACAACTAATTTGTGTTTCAGATACCTATCTACCTCCTTGGATAGTAGAGGGGATTGTTTGAATTAACCTATGGTGGATGACTCTCATTTAGAATGCAAAAAAGTGCCAATAGGTGCACCAGCCTTCCCAATGATAAAATAATGCATGATAAGGATGGTCTCTATGGGTGTTGGCCATTAATTATTGCAACTAACCTAAAATAATGCCTTAAATCATACATAAAATCTTGGCACTGCCTTGATCTACTAGAAGCCAGAAATAACATGCCATGTTTTCAGTTACTCAAGATATAAAAAACAATATTATTTTATGTTATGAATTAAAATATTGATAATTGACTTATGAAAAATGCTTATATATTTTCAAGACATAAACCAAGGTATGCTTGTTGGCTGATGGATGGAAGATTAAGAAGTAGTTAATGTCAAACAAAGGCGATATCTATTCCATCCAAGACTAATAGCAAATATGATGGACTATATATGATATCAAAATGGAGGACCATCTAAAAAATAATGGGAAATCCAAAAGGCTTGTTTATAACTAAATTTTATTAACAATTAATTAGACTAAAAAACTATTTAATCATCATATTTGGATGAAATGTCTAAGAAAAAGACAATTCTAAACAAACAAGTAATCAATAGACTATACAATGCTCAATAAAACCACAAAGTAGATATGTCTTTGATTCAATATATGATTCAAATAATTTATAAAAACAAATCAAGGATAAAAAGGTGGAGAAAGAGGATTTAAATGTTAGCATTGACATAATATCCCCCTTCACCAAGGTTTTGATTCAAAATGCAATTGAGGTGTTCAAAGAAAGCACTAATGAATAAAAAACTTTATTTCTATCTCTTTATCTAAGGTCCATTTATTCTCTTCCAAGGGTGTTAATTTTATAAAATTGAAAGAATGAAAATGGTTTCACTTTAGTCTTCAGTTGTGGCCAACTTAGATATGGATAAATTTAATGAAAGGGATATTAATTCATTTTCCTTTAAACCCATATAATGGAAAAGGTATGTTGACAACATTAATTTATGTTGAAATCATAGGTGTGATAGTGTAAATAAATTCCATTACCATATCAATGATTTAATTCCTTGTATTAAAGAGGTAGTGGAAGAAGGTAACTTACATAGAAACTAAGTGTGTTAAAGACACTAACCACTAGACCTTTTATAATTTGTAATGAAGAAAAATTGGATTAAGAAATTGATTATTTCAAAATGTATTTAGGAGGATTGAGTATAAAAGTAAGAAAATTGTGAGGTCTCTAAAGTAAATAAGAAATAGCCATGATGAGAAACAAAAGGTATGTTCCATAATAATGAGACCTATAGATTTTTTAATGTACATTGAAGGAGTGTCCAATAGGATTCTAAATTCCTTAGATAAAAAAACATTGAAACCAATTTCTTACCAAAAAAATAAATTGAGAAGTCACTTGAAATTGGCTAGGGAACACATGGAACCATGGTTAAATAATTGCGCTTACAATATTTAATGATCTTTTGGGGTCCCTTACACTAATAAAATAGGGATATCCATCTATAAAAATATAAATGAACACATGGCATACATGTGATTATAGAATAAAATAAAGTTGGCTTTGGCAGAACAATCTTATAAAACTAAATGGACCATTTTATTTGAAGAGACAAAGATAAGTTTGTTGTAGAAAATAATTATCAAAAGTACAAGTTAAGAGATGTGTAAAAATAGAGTCACACACATAACTTCAAATAAAGGTGAAGGGATAGGACATAGAAAATAGTTATCAAAAGTACAAGTTAAGAGATGTGGAAAAATAGAGGCACACACATAACTTAAATAAAGATTAATCATCATGCATTGAAGCCCATTATTAATGAATTAAAATTAAATGAAACCTAACTAAGGGGAGTGCTTTCAATTAGTTAAATAAGTGTTACAATAATTAGATTTGTTAATATAATTATTTTATAAATAAAGTATAGGTAAGATAAATATATTTAAATATATATCAATCTTAATTATATTGTTAAGTGTGGCTGAAAGGAACATTCACTTAATTAAAAATATAAATAATAAATGTTACAATAATCAATGATTGAAATTTGTTATAACTTTTTTTTCAGTTTTATAAATCATAATTATAATGGGTAACATATCTTTTAATGAATATAATTGTTACTTGAAGTTTATGTTTATTAGTACCTAAGTAGCAAGTAACTATTGTAATCACTTTCACCTATTAGTTTTTATTGATGTGCCTATTGAATATTACCTATCTTAAGTTTCGACATCTAGTATTGTCATTTAAAATGTATTTTATAAAAACAAAAATTAGAAAAAAAATTATTTTACTATTTTTTTATTGGTTGAAATAGATTGACACAACTATTTTTCAAGGCAAATTGGTGTATTTTCAATTAAAAAAATAAAATATTTCTCATCATCCAATAACATTGCATTAGTTATAAACACTATACATAAACTATAGGCTCTAAGAAACCAAAAGCTAACAATGATAGGGAATAAGTTGTGCTTTCACCCATGAACCCTTCTACCTTTTAGTGATGCATGGGCACCATAACTTATACTAATATTTTTACCATGAATAGAATGTATTCTTAAAATCAACTAGATAGTTATGAATATCTTTCATGTTAAAAAATGTGGCATAGATATTAACAATATGTATACAAAAAATTTATGTATTTCTTGATGCATTTTTTCTTGAGGTTGCCTTGAAATGTTAAATGAAGTGATATGATGGATCATTTGGTAACATTGTAATAAGTTTTTATACATTTTATGTCTTAAGGTAAAGATGTGAAAAAGCAGGTTTTTGAGGTTGGAAGAGAATTTTTAAGGAAAATGCAGTGAAGTTATAGTCACAATCATTTTCTTACCCTTTAAGATAGATTCATGTTTTTTTAGAAATCAATCTATAAGGAGATGATGAAACTTATGAAAATGGAAACTTTTTAATGAAGTGAGCTAGCTATAAAACTTGGCTAGATATTACAATTTTTGTGGGTAAACAATCATAAGTTTTCTTGTTTAGGAAATATTTTTCATGATTATGCATTTTTGCCATTATATTTTTGTTACTTTGCAATATTATGCCATGATTTGAGACCAACGACTTTAAATTCATAGCTCTTTTGGGTTAAGGCTATGAGATTTTCTAATAGGGTTTAAAGTGGGTGAATTCTTTGTTTTTGGCTAGATTTTTTTTTTTTTTGAGATATTCTTAGTCTAAAATTATACTAATGGAACATCATGTGAACTAATTATTTGATAGATTATTATATTTTAATATTGTTGAGGGTTCATTTTTATGTTGTTTTCAGTAGACAATAATGTATCATAAAAATATTCATTGTAGAAATTTTTGAAGCCATAAATAATGTCATTTTTGATATACTAGTAACTTGTTAACCTATAGATAAATAGGCTTAACATATTCAAGAAGTGAAAGACATGGAGTAAGTCTATAGTCAATTTGGCACAAATGAAGAGAGAACATGTATATTGTATTTTTTGGGCCTCCTAAATCATGAGGTAGATATGCTTACTCATAAATGTGATAAAAATGTCATATTAAGCATGCTTAGGCAAATGTTTATTAGTATAAATTAATAGGAAGCACACACATTTGGATAAAAATTTCAATCATAGAATATTTTATGATGACTATAGCTATGTTTTTCAAATGAGTGGTAAGGTATTCCTTATTTCACTAGAAAAGTAGTAGGCTCTTAGGGCATTGTACAGAGGAGGGTTGAGGTAGACTCTACCCAACACTATACTCCTAAATGAATAATACTAGATGACATGATGCATCCATCACCTTTTGAGTTCCCATTTTATTTTGTTCCATGAATTTTTAGCCTTGCATTAGATACCATGGATATTAATTGATTTAGAAACTATACATGATTTTTAGGCTATTTGCTTGGATAATTTATTTATATGGCACAAAAAATGTCCTAAAAGGTAGTTTAGATGATAGGTAAAAGACTATTGTTGCTCATCCATGTAGGATAAGAAGAGGCCATCTAAAATTTGACTTGGCTTTCAAAATGCCATTTTTTGGCAAAGTTGAGGCCAATGGGAAGAGCCTTGGGACCCCAGACTTGTTAGTCATGATAAGGTCTAGATCAAATGACCTGTATGTAAATATTTTCTTAGGTGTTAGACCTTGTGAACTCAAGACCAACTACACATGGAGGAGGAATAGTCCTTTGAGATATGGACTAAAAAGTTGTTAGTTTGGGAACTAAAAATTTACAACCACATGACCCTAAGGATAGAGTGCAATTGTTAGTTCAAGAGATAATGGGGAGTAAGGTGGAATATTTTTAGCAAACCATAGAGTGACACATACTCCAAAGTGTCATTCTAGGGACATAGCCATGATAGAACCTAGGATACCCATGTATGAACCTCAACATGTCAATGGTATGTTCAGAAGTCTATACAAATAGGACCTAGAGTGCTATTGGAGGACAAGTCTTTAATGTTTGTAAGTTTAATTTTTGTAAGTTTAATTTTTGTAAGGACAAGTCTTTAATTTTTATAAGTTTAATGTTCGTAGCACAAGAAGAAAAATTAAAATTATATATTATATTTATTTATTTTTCAAAAAAAATCATTTTACATTTGATATTATTTTTTAAATATGTATAAAAAGTGAATTGTATTTTATGAAAATGAATTTGTTACTTTGTCAAATTTTTAGTTGTATTGAATATATTCCAATTGACTCATAAGTTCGAATAGAAATATTGAAATAAATATAATTTTTTACCCATTCAAGAAAATATATTCACTTCTAATATGGAAGAATAACCTCTTAAAACACATCTAGGATTTGCACTCTAAAATTCTTTTTCATTTTTATTTATATTTCAATCTAGTTATGCATTTCATCCTATTATACATTAATATAAATTTAATATTTTAATTTAAATGTAAATTAATATAAAATATTTTTGTAAAATTAATAACAGTTACATTTTAAAAATTATTTTGCATTCCAAGAATTTGACAAAGTAGGTAAGTAGAAAAAATCAATATTTATACAAAATTTACACACACACACACACACACACACACACACACACACACACACACACACACACACACACACACACACACACACACACACACACACACACACACACACACACACACACACACACACACACACACACAGATACATATACATACATACATATATATATATATATATATATATATATATATATATATATATATATATATATATATATATATATATATATATATATATATATATACTCACACACATTATATGTATATGTGTATATGTGTGTGTGTGTGTGTGTGTATATATATATATGTATATATGTATGTATGTATGTATGTATGTATGTACACACACATAGGTATATATATATATATATATATATATATATATATATATATATATATATATATATATATACATGAAGAATGAGTCATCTTTATAATTTTGGTTTGTTGGTCATCGTAGGTTTTCATTTTCAATTTCAATCAAACCGTAGAAACAATTTTATATAGATATGTTTCTATCTTGTTTATATTTTAAAAATCTATATATACATATATATGTATATATGTATATATATATATATATATATATATATATATATATATATATATATATATATATATATATGTATGTATGTATGTATGTATGTATGTATGTATGTATGTATGTATGTATGTATACATACATACATACACACACACACACACACACACACACACACACACACACACACACACACACACACACACACACACACATATGTATGTATGTATGTATGTATATATAGATGTTAAAAATATAAACAAGATAGAAACATATCTATATAAAATTGTTTCTACAATTTGATTGAAATTGAAAATGAAAACCTACGATGACCAACAAACCAAAATTATAAAGATGACTCATTCTTCATAATGTACTGAAATTCTTACTTATCCACCAAAAAAAATTTAAACTTCATTTTATTACTTATCTAATTCATGATCCAAGACAAGTAAACAAAGTTCATGAGCTTTATGTAATATGTGGTGTCCCCATTCGTGTGGCAGTGGAAGATGAAGATGTAGCAAATTGCTACTTGTATTGAAAAAATTGTGGGGGGTCCTTTCAAGTGGATCCTACAATTATATGTAATGTCTACAATGTTGAAGCAAAGGAATCATTGAAACTACAAGAATCTCGATATGCACATGCCATGCCTAACAATGCAGAAGAAAGGGATGTAATGGAGGAGCTTGTAGAGGCAAAGGCAAAGGAATAATGCCCATCCTCATCTACTTAAAATGGAAATCTTGATTTTGTAGATGCACATGAGATACATTTTGATGCAGTAGAAAGCCAAGGTAAACAAATTGCAATTACTCTACTATTTTTACAATTAGAAGATATGGCATTGTCATCTGCTCCATATGGAGATGAAGATCTATCTTTAAGTATCGATGACCATGAAGATTAGAAAAAAGTTGAAGATCAATAATTATCATCTACTACATATACAAATGTAGCACCATGCAATGGAATTCATGCAACCATCACATTAAAAGATGATAATACATAGATTGACAAAGAGAATCGGTATTCTCAGATTTTGTTGTCTTCTTTAAGGATTGAACTAAAAGATGCACAACTCGACAGTGAATCTTTTCTAGATGATTTATTTAGTGGGATTCAAGAAACAATAATAGGAGGATGGCTAAAGGGGATTAGGCAGAGCTATCAAGTTTATATTTACACTTATTCTCATCAGTCCATTCCCATGGAAATGAAAAGTCACCAAGTGACAATATATTGTAAAACTATTTTATTATGAATGAATTTGGAAAAAAATCCCTATTAAATATTTAAGCATGGATCTCACATGTAGGTACATATTTTTTGATATTCTATTTTATTTCAATTCTCTGTTGTTGCCACTACAATTTCTATTATTTCATATAGTAGGTACATATTTTTTGATATATTTTTTGTTTTAATACACTTGTTTAGTGTGCTTAATAAATGGGGTGTTGATGCTTGGCCTAGATCATACATAAAGAGGATATTATAACATCTTACAGGGAAATTTGGAACATCATGACTATTTCACCAAGGCTTTTTCTTCGTAAAGCAAGCTTCACATTGTTTTAGTGCTTAAATCTCCAAGTCAAACTTTCAGATCTATTATATTAAGATACATTTGTGTTATTATTTCCACATTTAAGGCTATTGTGTTCACATATGTGCATGTATTATTTGATATTTAAATGTTCATTAAGCTCATCCTTCCTCTAATAGTTCACTTTATTTCATCTTAAATAGTTACACATTATGATCGATTGCCCTATTTTGAAGCATCTACAAAAGGATACTAATAGTCTTAATTATTCATTGTTAAATTTTTTTTCAAAAAATAATCCATACAAACTCTATGATGAACCTGTTAGCAATTTTGGCTTGTCAAGGCCAAATTGCTACCCTTATTATCTAAAACTTTTCTTGGAATGGTCAAATTTCCCCTTGTAGCTAGTCAGTTATGGTCCTATTAACCCAAAGATATAAGTATGAAGAAGTGAACCTAATTAAACAAAAGTACAAGTTTATTTTCTTTTGGAACTCTTTTTCACCAAGTGTTCATTCTTTCAGAGTTTTTTTTTTTAAGGTTTTTGTCTAAGTGTCAAGAATTGTTTCAAACATTTTGTTTGAATCAATTTTCCTAAAGGATATCTTTTCAAAGAGATTGTTTCAGACATTTTATCTGAAACAACTTTTTTGAAGGGCACTTCATTTTTTTTGAATGGTCTAATTAAAAAATTCTAAAGGAATTGGTCTTTCCAAAATTCCCAAAGGTATTTTTCCCAAAGAAATAGTCCTTTCCAACAAGCTGAAGGGCACTTTTCTCGACAAAAAGGTCACTTTCTCTTCAAAAAAAGGTCATTTTCAAAAATTTTGAAGACCATTTCAAAAGTTCCAAAGGGTTCATTTACAAAATCTGAAGGCAATTTCCTTTCGAGAAGACCATTTTCAAAGAGGAAAAAGGGTTATTTTCAAAAAGATAAAGTCATTTTCAAGAAAGCCAAAGGGTAATTTCCTTTCAAAAAGGGGTCATTTCAAGGTTCCCAAAGGGCACTTTCAAAGCTAGAAGGTTATTTTTTAAAACTCCAAAGGGTACTTTTCATGAGGAAATGGTCTATTTCAAAAAGTTGAAAGGTACTTTCCTTTTAAAGAGGGCATTTTAAAGAAATTTGAAGGGCATTTTTAGGAAGGCCGAAGGGTATTTTTGGCAAAGTGGACCAAAATAGAGCTCCCAAAGACATGAATTCCTTCAGATATTTTATCCATATAAAATTTTTCAAGGTAGAAAGTTTGTGAAAAATATCAAAAGAAAAGTCCAAAAATAGATAAGCCATGGATAAATTGTTTGAAGGAAAAGTTCATCTCAAAGTGCCTGAAAGAAAATTCCAAAGAGAAAAGTCATGGACAAATTGTCTACGAGAAAGGACCAAAAAAAAAACCTAAAGAAACAAAACTCTAAAAGAAATAGACAGAAGCAAAAAATTTGAAGAAAATTTTTGATGACCTTTTTCTGTGAAAAGTAGCTGAACAAATAGCCCACGATAATTATAAACCAAATAATAGCCTAAAGGAATACATGCAGAAGTAAAAAGATTGAGATAAAAAGGTCAAATAACTTTAAGGAGATAACATGGAGTTTCAAACACTACATATCTAATCTTAACATGGAATTTCATGCATGCTTTAGTTTTGAAAGCCCCTTTTCATGCAAGTGGAGGCGATTTGGAGTTGATTGGTCTTGAGTTTGAGTTGACTTTTTGTCAAAGTATCACATCTATTCCAATTATCTTGTTAATTAAAGGCTTTCAACATGTCCAACTTTTTAAAACTAAAGTTCTTCACCTAAATATTGGTGTAGCATCATCTCATATAGGATGGAGTTACTTGGAGTTGACTAGACAAGGCTTATCATGCATCTTCCTTGTTTTCCATGCAAAGAAAGACTTTAGTTTGTTTCAACTCAACTTCCAAACATATCAAATGGAGTTTATCTTTGAATATTTGGCATAGATTTCCATGCATGAAGGATATTAGTCTAGGATGGACCCACCATCCTTTTCCAATGCCAAAGAACTTTTTCATGCAAGACATAAGACAAAAGTACATTTTTAAAGGTTTTGTTATCTTTTGATAGCTTAGGTTAGACTTGTGTGATGTGGGAGTTGATCTCCTACCCAATTTTCAACACCAATATCTTGGATTTTGTATGATTTTACTATATAAGTTGGATTTTCATCCATTTTGAAGGATCCCTCTCTTAAAAAAAAAACTAGACTCTGTCAAGATTGAGTTTTGTAACTTTTTTAGATAAATAGAATGACTATTTTAAAATTATAAGGTGTTGGTATAGTGTATTTATGTTGGTGATTTGCATATGTGATATAATTTTCTTCCTTTGTCAAGTCCTGATTCTTACCTAGTTACTAGATGATTAGATTATGCAGGTCATGTTCTATGTTTGATGTCTTTTGGCTAAAGTTACAACAAATGTAAGTGGTTGGTTAGTGCCTTAAATCATACCTATTCCATCATTTCCCTCAATATTTGATCACCAAATAAAAACCTTTTCATGAAATAACGATGCATAGGAATCAATTAGAGTTGAAGATTTAGTCTTTTCTTGTATAATCAGTGTTTTAAAAGCTTAAATTGAGTGGATGAACCAAAATATAGGTGTTTCACCATCATTAAATAGGATTTCCCTTCAATTTTACTTTTTAACTTCTCCCTATTCCCTTTTCCTTGGTTGTTTTTAGCATAGAGTATGGATCCTAATTGATACACCAAAGGGAGCTAGCCCTTAGAATATAGAGATTCAATCCATTGATTTGGCCACCCACAGCCTAGGATTATCTCCATGTTTCAATAGACTGTGAATGCTTGAAACTAACCTCACAAGGGTGTGAGTCTGATTGATAATAATTTTTAGCATGCCTGGTGGGACACTTAATCCTTGGTATAGATGAATTTTAGAGCTGAAGAGAAGCATTTGTAGTAGAGGAGAATATCTATCTTCATCACAAGCTAAATATTCTTTAGGTTACAAAGTTCATAGCATCATTTAGGTAATTATTTCATGCCAAATGTTACTATGAGGTCATCTAGTAAAGTATTCCTTTTAAATTCATTGAGTTATCTTCTAAATCATATAAAACATCAAGTTTTAGTAAGACAAACCCATATCCTCAAAAATAATATTTTTCTCCTAGTTATCCTACTGTTCTAATAACTATAACCCCCACTATCCAAATGACTATCAGAAACTAGGTGTTTGTTCCATTCAATAGAGGTATCCCACTAAATTTAGCCTAGTTTGATGACATTCTGGTATCTTCCCTTAAGAGCATCCCATTATTCTCAGGATAAAATCAAACAACCCCTATTGAGCATATCTAAGATGTAGCTCATCTTTGTTCAATCCATAATGTTGTTGAGGATAATGTTGCTATTAGATTGCTTGTTTCTTCCTTCAAAGGAAAAGAATTACAGTGGTATAAAAACCTACCATTGAACTCTATTTCTACCTAGGATTAATTGGGTGCAACCTTATTCAAGCAATTTAAAGACAAATTTGCTCACCTCTCTTTGATTGAACAGTTAACTACCATAAAGAGAGATCATCATGATTTCATGTCTTATTTTAATCTCAAATTCTAGAATATGTAGACTAAGATACCTATGTTGATTAGTCCATCCCTTGAATATGTGTTCTTGTACTATTTGAAATCCCTTAACTCTGAAATTAGTGTGATGATATAGTCAATCGGTGGTACTATCTTACTAGATGCTTATGAGGTTGAAATAAGGGAAGAGTATAGTTTTATAAAAGTTGGTAATCTTTCTCCAAGTCCTAAAATGCCTATATTCCCATAATTTAATTATATACCATCCCCTCAAGTTCTTAAAATTCCTCAAATTCCATCCTTAGCTCTTATTCCATCACCTCAAGCTCAAATTACAGCCCCTACTAGTAAATCTAGTGAGATAGGAGAGTTGAAAGGCTTGTTACAATCCTTTAAAAATGAAATATTTAAACTCAAGAGACAATAATATGATGATTTAGGAACTATTAATAATAAAATTAGACCACCTATTATCCCTTCAAAGATCAAAGGCCTCCTTATCAAGGTTTCAGAGAGAATAGACCACCTTATCAAACACAAGGATACATACCTCCATCTAAGCCATATACTACCCTTGATCCTAATGATCCTTACACTTCAAAGGCCATTTTTCCCACCCCACATCAAAACAACTTGATGTAGGATTTAGGTTGCCAATCCTCAAATATCAATGATGCTCAAAACTAAGCCCTGGTATCAAAAAACATCATCATGTCACAAATGACACAAGAAGAGTTTTCTTTTCAAAGAGGTCTATACCAATATAAAATTTTGGCATCACTAGGAGAGACTCAATAGGTTCAAGGGCAGCCTGATTTCATTAATGTAAATTTGCAAGTGGATGATCATGTTGCTTTTACTTAGGGTGTTGAAACTAACCATACAAGTGGTCAAGTTATAACTATAACTAGAGCTAAAATAAGAGACATTGATGAGGTGTAAGAGGTGAAAAATGATTTAATTACTTATATTTTTGTCTATAAGAGTATAAAATAATAAATTTTTGCCCCTATAACTCAAAAAAATTAGAATATAGATGTTAGTAAATTTCATTGAATACCTCTAGTTCGTGAGTAGTCAGTGCTTCAAAAAGTACAACCAAAGGTTGGTGGATCTTAGTTCAGTATATTGGATCAGATGAATAAGTCTAATATCATAATTATCATGTGGTATTATCTTTCCATCCTATGACAAAAGGATGTGCTCATCCAAGAGCTTTCATTTCTCAAATTATCTCCAAAATCGATTGAGAAAGAAGGTGTTGTCTTAACTAGTTTGTATCAACCAAATAAGCAACAAGTAAATAAATTAAATAAGATGGTAAAGGTGGATAAAAATAAGATAAAATCAAATAAAAATCCTCCTTTATACCTTTATTTTATATTGGGTGATACTTTTATTCATAACTGTATGGTGGATAGTGGAGCTAGTAGTACAATCATGTCTAAATAGATTGAAGACAAGCTCAGCCTTGTTAATGAGCCAAACACTAAGGTCATATTACAATTGGAAGGGTCACTAAAAAATATATTAGGCATCATCAAAGATCTGAAATTGAAATTACATGTTTGTGCCAATGTTACTATTCAACAGGATGTTATTATGGTAGACTTGCCTCCTTACTTTGCTATGTGCCTTTCAAGGGACTTCACCTCAAATATTGGGGGATATTTATTAGTTTATTGGACTTATTTAATGTTAATAACTAGGTATGGTACCAATTTAATGATTCATTCTTAACCTATTTCATGTTTCCATATGGATCCATATATGCCAAGTGTTGTGAACACTAATTGTATCATCTTGGATGATGTACTAGAAACTAGTGGAGTAGAAAATGGATCACCTTTGGATGGAGATACATATTTGTTTCTTGATGAGTGGGCTTATAATTTACATGATAAATATCCTTATAAGCTCATTGTAGACACCGCAAACGTGTCTGCACCTTGGTTCTCCCCCTTGGTCCTTTCTCCCTCCTAGTCCTCCTTGGTCCCTAACCCACCTAGGTCTTATTAATTAGAAATTAACATCTTTTAATTAATTGAGGCCCCCTTTCCACCCTACCCTTGCCTCCTTGGATCCTCCCTTGAATCCCTCCACCTTCCCCTAGCATTTATTAGCCCAAATCTCACCATTATATCCCCCCTCGTCCATTTTGGCAACCTTGCGACCGTTCTGCCCATGACCCCTCGCTCGACGGCGTGCAAGAATGGGCAGAGGCTATTTTTAGCCTCTGTGCCCATCCTGCGACCGCCGATGTCAGTGACCCTTCGGCCGACGTCGGTGAAACTGCCGGCGTCGGCAGCCTTCATTATCCCCTTCTGCGTCCGTTGCACCCCCTGGACTCTTGATCTCGCAAACAGCTTCTCTCGGCGCTTTGGCTCTCATCTCTCCTCTGTCTTAACCTCGTACAGCAGCAGCAACAGGTGAAACAGGCCCTGGATCAGTATCTCCTCCTTGCAGCAACTCTCCCGTGGCTCCAGCAACATCTCCCTCCAGCAACATTCAGCAGGCTAAAGGTAAGCTAGTCTGGTTTTTATTTCATTTCTTCAGTTTAATAATCTATCTTCTATTGTCCTCTGTGTCTCTTCCTTTTGTCCCTCCCCCTGAGAGGCTGCAAAGCCTTCTCAGGCCCCTTCCTCTATGTATCCTTCTCTTCCCCTTCCTCTGTGAATCTTCCTCTCCCCTGTATCTCTGCCTGAGACCATCCACAGACCCGTCCATCAGACTCAGACCCATCCATTAGCCTCAAACCCATCCACAGACAGACCACAGAGCAAGACTCAGACCAGACCCTGCTCAAACCTGATTACAGGCCACAACCCCGACCGACGCCGGTCACTTCCCCGACCGACGTCGGCAGGATAGCCGACGATGGCAGATCAGATAACCGACGCCGGCGACATTACCGACCTCGGCGACTGTCTTCAGCCCTACTCCTTCATTCAGGTAATCATTTTGTTTTCTTCTTTCCTTTTTAATCTTTTTGTCACTTCTGTATTCTGTCATTCTGTCTTTTATCAGTCACTTATCTTATAAAAATAGTGGGTTGACCTCCCTTAAGGAAGTTTTTACACTTCTCGGAACAAGCTTTTGCTTGGCAACCCACTGCCTATCTGTCTAACATTTTTCTTGTCCTAGTTTTCTTTTTTTCTTGTAGGTGTCATTCCTCCACAGCCAAAGAGGAGTGCCCACGAACGTCTGGATTTACGGTGCGCAATCTTATGTCCAGGTACTTCCAAGCCTTGTCCATTACTTTCTTCTAGTTTCTTTCTTTATAATCTGAAAAGCAAATTTGAGGTAGAAACATCTCATCAGACAAGTCCAAGCATCTCATCTCTCCTCTGTCTTAACCTCGTACAGTAGCAGCAACAGGTGAAACAGGCCCTGGATTAGTATCTCCTCCTTGCAGCAACTCTCCCGTGGCTCCAGCAACATCTCCCTCCAACAACATTCAGCAGGCTAAAGGTAAGCTAGTCTGGTTTTTATTTCATTTCTTCAGTTTAATAATCTATCTTCTATTGTCCTCTGTGTCTCTTCCTTTTGTCCCTCCCCCTGAGAGGCTGCAAAGCCTTCTCAAGCCCCTTCCTCTATGAATCCTTCTCTTCCTCTCCCCTGTATCTCTGCCTAAGACCATCCACAGACCCGTCCATCAGACTCAGACCCGTCCACAGACACGTCCATCAGACTAAAACCCGTCCACGGACAGACCACAGACCAAGACTCAGACCAGACCCTGCTCAAACCCGACTACAGGCCACAACCCCGACCGACGCCGGTCACTACCCCAACCGACGTCGGCAAGATAGCCGACGACGGCAGATCAGCTAACCGACGCCGGCGACATTATCGACCTCGGCGACTGTCTTCAGCCCTACTCCTTCATTCAGGTAATCATTTTGTTTTCTTCTTTCCTTTTTAATCTTTTTGTCACTTCTGTATTCTGTCATTCTGTCTTTTATCAGTCACTTATCTTATAAAAATAGTGGGTTGACCTCCCTTAAGGAAGTTTTTACACTTCTGGGAACAAGCTTTTGCTTGGCAACCCACTGCCTATCTGTCTAACGTTTTTCTTGTCCTAGTTTTCTTTTTTTCTTGTAGGTGTCATTCCTCCACAGCCAAAGAGGAGTGCCCACGAACGTCTGGATTTACGGTGCGCAATCTTATGTCCAGGTACTTCCAAGCCTTGTCCATTACTTTCTTCTAGTTTCTTTCTTTATAATCTGAAAAGCAAATTTGAGGTAGAAACATCTCTGGCACGCCCGGTGGGACCCTAGGTTCCTCCTGGGTTCCTTTTTCTTTTCATTCATTTAGGTGCATTTAGGCTCCTTTCTTCTTGTCTCTTTCTTCTATTCCAAATGTCACTATAAGCAGGTCTAAAACGAACCTTTCTTCCTTGCATTCTAGACTAGTCTAAATATCATACTCTCGTCCCTTTCTCCATCTTGTCTTCATAACAATATCACATTCCGACTTGGGCTTAAAACGTATTGCACTTTCATTTCTGCTTATGCTTGCATTAGTCCACATCTAGTAACTTAGGCGCATATTGAATAAACCGTAGACACTTTATGTTACACTACCGGACCACATGCACAAAACAAACATAAAACATACCTGAGACAAGGCCCGACTGGGATTTCATCACCCAGCAGATACCTTACCCATCCCGGTGACCCCACTTGGATTTCATCACCAAGGGGGAAGCCCACTCCGTTCTCTGGCGGAGTCTAAACTCTAGGCGAGGTATATCTTGGCTAAGCGAGACCAGCTAACCACTGGAATCGTGAAGTGAGGGGAGCTTGCTCCTTAGCACCAGGACACGTACCAGACCCTAACACAGATCTTTGAGCACCTAAAACAACACCTGAAACCATCCTTAGACCGCCTTCTTCTAGGACCCTTTTTTCAGCCAATCTTCCCAAACATTCATCTAAGGCATAAGCCACAAGTTTCTAAGGTTAATTCCTAGGATTTACCGCTTAGGCTTGTCTATCTTTCTCTATTTTCCTCTCCTCATCTGTTTGTTTGAGTGTGTGAGGACATTTTCTTCTTTGTTTTTCCAAGAACCGTTTGGCTCTCTAGAAAACACAGTCACCGGCATCGGTTCTTCCACCGACGTCGGCTTCCCCTGTCACCGGCATCGGTTCTGATACCGACGTCGGCTTCATCTGTCACCGGCATCGGTCATCTGACCGACATCGGTCCTCATTTCTTACCGACATCGGTTTTTAAACCGACATCGGTCTCTGTCACTATCCTTTTTTTTTCAAAACCAGCAACCTGAAACCTGTCCTTTCTCTGTCAAAGACTTCATCCTGGTCTTCTGAAACTGAGCAACACAGTTCCTGAGACCTGAACCTTCTTTGCCTTGCATGGTTTTCACTCGTAGCCAAGCCAAGGCTCTTGTCAACCACGCCTGCCGTCAACCACTTCCGTCCACCCCATCCGTGACCAAGCCTACAATGGAGTTTAACTCGGAGATCGAAAGAACTCCTGTCCGTCCGACCCCGCCGCAGACTCCCATCGTCCAAGAAGGGGACAAAGACTTCGAGCGATTCTTGGACCTCAATGTCAAGGCTTTGCAACACTATCTCGCGCATAGCCGAACGCAGGACTCCTTGGGCAATCCGATCCACGGAATGCTGACCTCCCTTGTCGCGACTACAGCTGTATCGACAACATCCATAGTTCAACCTTCGGACACTCAAGCCATCACTTTGACCACTGACCAGACTTTGACCAATCCTCCAGGTGTGGCCTCTCCCTCTATCATTGGGCCCACTTCTACCGGGCTTTCGGCCCCTTGTCAACCTCAACCCGCTCAACCTCTATCCACTCCATTTCAAAACCTTGTCGTCTCTATCCCGCCTACCCTGGCCCCTATCAACACCAGGGTGGCTTCTTATCCCTTGGCCCCCGTTACCACACTCTAACCTCTCGTGGCAACAACGGGCCCAGCTATGTCTTCCAACCAACCACCTTTAGCCTTCACTTCTGCCCCTGCGATTAGTCATCCGTATATTATACAACCGACTATGTCGCACGCCTCCTCTAACCTCTTTCAAGCGCCCTACAACTTAGGGGGCGCGCAACCCGTCAATCCGTCGGTAGACATCATCAAGATGCTGATGGACAAGATGACCAGTCTTGAGACCTCTATTTCCGGCTCGCGCAACACTCTTTCATATGAGCAGATCTGTAACGAGCCCATCCATCCTTCTGTCCCAATCAGACCGTATCCTAGCCAGTGGGAGCTTCCGAAGTTTTCTCACTTTCAAAACAAGGAAGACCCACAACAACACTTGCGGGCATTCAGACACGCCTGCTACCTCATTGGCCATGACGATGCGTTACTCTTACGCACATTTCCTATGTCTCTCTCGGGTGCTGCACTTGACTGGTACAGCTCCCTTCCTAGTCATTCTCTCTTCTCATTCACACAATTGGCTCAGATATTCCTCGATCACTTTTCTATCAACATAACCAAGAAAGTCTCAATCACAGACCTCTATTCTATTCGGCAATTCGAGGACGAGTCCATAGCCGACTTCATGGCTCGATGGAGAGGCCTTATCAACCAACTATCCTTTTCCTTGCCTCAGGCTGAGCTTATTGAACTCTTTTCTCAAGCCTGTGCCCGACATATCTCTTCCACTCTGAGGGTTCAAACCTTCCGCACTTTTGACGAGGCCTTCACGATGGCCCGCAAACTTGAGTTGCGTGCCATCGAGGAGAACAAAGTCAAGTTGCGGAGTAAGAATCCCAGCTCTAAGACCAATGACTCTTCTTCTGCCAAGCCATCATCATCCAATTATAAATCCAAGGCTTCAGCTAATGCCGTGGTTGTCAGACCTTCATCTTCTTCGTCCAATCAGCCTGAGCCCTCTACATCTCAGAGCGCTACTCGGCAATTCCAGCAAAGATACTTGCAGCGACGATATACTCCTCTTGGAGAATCATATGCGTCTGTGCTGGAAAAGCTTCTTAAACAGGGAGTCCTCAATCTCCCTCAAGCCCGACCTCCTCCTCAATTCGATCCCTCACACGCCATCCCCGCGTGGTATAGGGAGCAAGACTTCTGCAGCTTTCACCGTGTTAAGGGCCATGACACGGAGAACTGCAAGACCTTTAAGAACATAATACAAGACATGCTTGAAAAGGGGGATCTCATCTTAGACAATCCAAATGTACCCCCTAATCAGGCCATTAACATCTTCAAACAACCTTTCCCCAATCATCCACCAGCTCAGAACAATGTCCAGACCTTAATTGACGACAATCATGAGCATAATATTCGGACAGTCAATACGGTCTCTCCTTTCGTCCCCAATCAGCCTCTTGAGGTTAGTCCATCTATCAGTCTGTCACATGTGGACGAGCCTCTCTCCCCGGCTAGTTCTCCATTGACCTCTCTCATCTTGGAGGACGCCTCGGCCTTATCAGCACCTCCAGTCTCGCCATCCTCCTTTCTGCAGCCTTTGGAGGACCCGACCCTTCCTACTCCTCAGCCGCAAGTGGAGGGCACCGTCATCCCTGCCCTTTACCCGCTGGAGGAGCCTCCCTCCCCGGTTTCTTCTCCACCCAGGGAAGAACCTGTCTCTCCTTCGTCTTCATCTAGATCTGTCATGACTTCACCACATCATGTGTCCAAGACCACTACACCCATCTCATCTTCAACCTCGCAACCATCAACATCTCCCTCTCAGCCATTTTCTCGGTTAGTGGAGAAGATCGAACTTCTCCCTCTGAGGAAAGTGACGCCTCAGGTGTTGTGGGAGCGACTTAAGACCCTTCAACATACCTGCGCCCTCTCATCACATGCCGCTAATCCTCCTAAGGTGGAATCTCGTCAGACTCTTGACAAAGACCAGACTCTCAAACCTCAACCAAACCCGTCCAAACCGAAGCCTGCATCTATCTCGTCCAAACCCATCAAGTCATTTGGCATTCGTCCTATCTCCTCCCTCACTCACCCGCAAGTGAAGGTGGACTTAGGCCAGACCTCGACCAGTAGCAGTCTTCCGACCAAGGCGAAGAAGACTGCCAAACCGCCGAAACGAACGCCTCCTTCTCCGTCACCATTGCCATCCATTTTGGGCCCCCATCCTTCGACCCTGGCTAGCATCCTTCCCACTCCGACCTTCAACCAAAACTCGTTGCCTCCTTTGCTTCCTCTGCCTACCTCCAGTCGTCCCTCTCCTAAAAAGGCGGTATCAATCATCAAGAAAGAGCCGTCTCCATCTGTCACCGCGCCATCAACCCATAAGGTGGTACGGAAACCTCTTCTAACCTTGCCTAAGCAAACGTCACCAACCCTCACTGCAATAAAACATCCCGACCCGTTAGCAGGTTCATATGCCTTCCTCTTACGGCACTTGTTGCAGTCCTCTCGCCTCGACCTCCCGCCTCTTAGACAATATCAATCTCTCGGACCTAAACCACCATGGTTCGATGACACTTGCATTTGTGCGTATCATCGCACGCCTGGACATGACACGGAGCATTGTCATGCCCTCAAGGTCGCCATTCGCCAATGTTTGGAGAATGACACCTCCCTTTTCAACCACATCATCAATAAACCTTCAACACCACCTCACTCATCAACTCTCAGATTAAGACCCTCTTGGTTCGACAACTCTACATTCTGTCATTATCATCACACTCCGGGACATGACACCGAGCGTTGTTGCGCTCTTAAAGTTGTCATTCGTCAACACCGGAAAAAGGATTCCTTGCCCATCAAGGATCCTCTCGACCACCTCTTCAACAAAACATCAACCCCGACTCATGCCTCTTCAACCTCATCACCTAAATCAGCATCTCCACGCCAGACTGTGGTCCCTTTGCCGCCTTTGACCCCTTTATTCGACATTAACACCGTCCACCTGACCACTAAACCTCAACCGACCTTGACCAATCTTTCAAACATTCTCCCTACCCGCTGGGGGAATTCATCCTTCATCCAAACCTCGACCAACTCTTCAGCCAAGTCTCTACCACATATTAATCACTCATCTCGACCAAGTGTCCATCGACCCAACCCCCGACCAATTATTCGACCAGTCTCAACCAAGCTTCGACCACATATCAACCAACCAGTCTCAACCAAACATTCAACCTTTTTCAACCAGCCAACGACAATGTCAACCAACTTCACATCCATCAATCAACACCTGACCAATCTGGAAAGAGGCAAATGGGGCAAGTTTGCTCCTAATTGACTCGGACCTTAACACACTAGCATGGCCCAGGGTCTTATTAGACCTTAAACCCCTTTCTGTCTTGCGTCTTCGACCTTTCTTCTGTTAGTCGAGTACTCGTCTACTTGACACGTAACTTGAGCTCGTCCCTTGAGCAACCCTCGTCCTCTTAATCCTCATCCCTTTCAACCCTATTCCCCCTTAACAAGTCCTTTACAACCCTTTTAGGATGCAGTGATGCTTTGTCCTAATAAAAGGGACGTCCTTGAGCTTCTGCAGTCTTGTCCGTGACTCTCATTTCTATCAAAATCCAAGTCAAGATGTCAAAACATATCCATGGTCACTAAATCAAGTCAAATTAAAAAGATAGACTGATCCCTCGAAGGACAGCTGTACTATCATTGCTGTATTACTAGACTGATCCCTTGAAGGACAGCTAGGCCAACTTTTCAAACACTATCAAACAAAAATATAGACCACTCCCTCGAAGGATGGCTATGACTACTCTGGCAATAAACAGCAACTATTTTAGAAGCTTCCCGCATCGATCAGCTTCACAACATGACCATTACATCAAATGACATCTTTATGCAGGCTTCCCGCATCGATCAGTCTGCGCAAAAAAAAAAAAAAAAAAAAAAAAAAAAAAAAAAAAAAAAAAAAAAAAAAACGAGTCACGGACATTGGCTTGTAGTTGTCTCAGGGTCTCCTATAAAAGGGGCAAGGTTATTCCTGCTCTTACACTGGGTTACCCTATCCTCCTCCTATCACCGGCTCAAGGGACTTCGAGCTCACTTTAATGTCAAAGTGATTCGATTACCGTTCTAACTCAATACTGGTCAACGACGTAATGCATGAATGGGGCTTTGGTTCTAATCACCCCTATCTATGCTTCCTTTCTGGTCCTTGTCAATGAAAGAGAAATTTGCCTTTCATCTTTTCTCTGCGCTTTGGTCATGCTTTGGCCACGTCTCTTGTCGACTCATCCTTAAACCAAGCCAACTTCAACATTTTTCAACCCAGCCTCGACATTTTCAACACGACATCATGCATCATCCTTGACCATTTCGCATAGTTCCCATGGACACCAATACACATGGAAACTATCGACCAGACCCAATTTATGTTAAGCATAAACCAATACTTGCTGAAGCATAAATAGACCCTTTATTCATTTTTAGCATGCATCCATCGCGACTATGGAAACTTGCTAGGGATGAAAGACCCTCGACCCCTTCTACAGAATACACCATCTGTAGCATCCTTTTATCTTCATCTTACCTTCGTCATTTCGACACATGACCAATCTCATCATCGACCATTTTGACCCTCTTTGTCCGAACTACATTGGTCTGAGGCCCTAGGACCAGGGCTATGTAGGCAGCACTCAGATACCACATCTTCTGAGGTTAGCTCGACCACCCCCGTTTGTTCATCTCTACGATGGACAAACCTTCTCTTCTTTGACTCTTATCACGCCCAACTTCGTCTCTTTGACCAAGACCTTTGTCCACAACCAGTCATCGCCTTTGACCAAGACCAATCAATCCCTCTGACCCTCCCTCCCTTTTAGGGAGAACTACATCGGCCTGAGGCCCTATCACCAGGGCTATGTAGGCAGCACTCAGTTGACATGGGGTCTTCTGGGGTTAGCTCGGCCGCATCCTTTCGTCCATCCATCCTCTTGACCAATGACCATTGGCGACCATGCCTATCTCCTTCTTCTTTGACCTTCTTCCAAGATAATGTTGCCTTGGTTGTTTTTGCGTGTATGCTATTCCACGGCTGGTTAGCAGAATTGTCCGCAGACCTTTTTTGACCCTTCACAAGTATAGGATCGCGAGCCAGTTGATCCCTACTACTTGTGGCTTTTTCGTGTTTCTGGGAGCACTTCCTGAGCCCTGGATACCTGGGACATGATGACCATTTGGAGCTTCAGCTTAGATTGAGTGACCCGATCAGTAGACGACTAAATGCTGGGGCCCGGTTACTTCAATTTTGGCACTCCTTGACCTTTGACATGCGACAATTTGACCTGACCCTCTCGTGAAGTGGACTACGTGCAATCATGACTACGGCAGCATTTTCACTCACTCTTTTCTATCCATTTCTTTGTCAAATCGACACTCGATCTTCGGTTCCCTTCTCTCGACTATCGCTTTGAGGGGGGAACACCTCATCCTTTTTCCGGGGCAACCAACTCCTGTTTTTGTCTTGCAGTTCATCCAGAACAACCAACAAGACAAAAAGGGGCAAATGTAGACACCGCAAACGTGTCTGCACCTTGGTTCTCCCCCTTGGTCCTTTCTCCCTCCTAGTCCTCCTTGGTCCCTAACCCACCTAGGTCTTATTAATTAGAAATTAACATCTTTTAATTAATTGAGGCCCCCTTTCCACCCTACCCTTGCCTCATTGGATCCTCCCTTGAATCCCTCCACCTTCCCCTATCATTTATTAGCCCAAATCTCACCATTATATCCCCCCTCATCCATTTTGGCAACCTTGCGACCGTTCTGCCCATGACCCCTCGCTCGGCGGCGTGCAAGAATGGGCAGAGGCTATTTTTAGCCTCTGTGCCCATCCTGCGACCGCCGACGTCGGCGACCCTTCGGCCGACGTCGGTGAAACTGTCGGCGTCGACAGCCTTCATTATCCCCTTCTGCGTCCGTTGCACCCCTTGGACTCTTGAGCTCGCAAACAGCTTCTCTCGGCGCTTTGGCTCTCATCTCTCCTCTGTCTTAACCTCGTACAGTAGCAGCAACAGGTGAAACAGGCCCTGGATTAGTATCTCCTCCTTGCAGCAACTCTCCCGTGGCTCCAGCAACATCTCCCTCCAGCAACATTCAGCAGGCTAAAGGTAAGCTAGTCTAGTTTTTATTTCATTTCTTCAGTTTAATAATCTATCTTCTATTGTCCTCTGTGTCTCTTCCTTTTGTCCCTCCCCCTGAGAGGCTGCAAAGCCTTCTCAGGCCCCTTCCTCTGTGTATCCTTCTCTTCCCCTTCCTCTGTGAATCTTCCTCTCCCCTGTATCTCTGCCTGAGACCATCCACAGACCCGTCCATTAGACTCAGACCCGTCCATCAGCCTCAAACCCATCCACAGACAGACCACAGAGCAAGACTCAGACCAGACCCTGCTCAAACCCGATTACAGGCCACAACCCCGACCGACGCCGGTCACTTCCCCGACCGACGTCGGCAGGATAGCCGACGACGGCAGATCAGATAACCGACGCCGGCGACATTACCGACCTCGGCGACTGTCTTCAGCCATACTCCTTCATTCAGGTAATCATTTTGTTTTCTTCTTTCCTTTTTAATCTTCTTGTCACTTCTGTATTCTGTCATTCTGTCTTTTATCAGTCACTTATCTTATCAAAACAGTGGGTTGACCTCCCTTAAGGAAGTTTTTACACTTCTGGGAACAAGCCTTTGCTTGGCAACCCACTGCCTATCTGTCTAACGTTTTTCTTGTCCTAGTTTCTTTCTTCTTTGCAGGTGTCATTCCTCCACACTCATTTAAGAAGTACTTGGTATGTATTTCCTTCATGAGAATCATGCACTAATTTTGGCAATGGTTAAGAATGATAAATCTAGTGAAGGTTTGTGGCAATTGTACTTTGATGGATCAAGGAATAAACATGGTACCAGAGTTGGAATGATGTTGGTTTATCCAAAAAATTAGATATATTTATCTTATATTAATTTTTAGTTTGGTTGTTTAAATAATGTTGTAGAGTATGAGGCACTAGTTCACAATTTGTAGTGGGCTAGGAAGATGAAAGTCAACACCTTACAAATTTTTGGTGATAGTGAACTTATAGCTCACCAAGTAAGAGGTTCAAATACATGATTTTTTTTAAATTAAATCTTACAGACATAGAATATGGGCTTACTTGAATATTTTCAAGATTTTAACATTTAATCAATACCAAGAGGTGAAAATAAACATGTAGATAGGTTGGTTGTCATTGGGGCACAATTTAGTATCCCAACTGATATAAAAAGTGAACAAATTTAGTCACATATAAAGCTAGTTGTAAGGCCTTCTATCCTATATAATCATGAGAATTGGCAAGTGTTCAAAGATGACAATCAAATTGTGAGAATTTTGCAAGAACAAACTAAGTTTTCTTTAAGAAACTAATCAAAGTATTTGAATCAGTATGGTGATTAGGTTGTGAAAATAAAAACAAATAAGTTTCCCAAGGGATTGGTCACACTTGAGAACATTTTCAGTAGTGATGATGAGTTAAGGAAGGATAAGTCATCTTTGTCAACAAAAGAAGAGCATTATGCTAATGTAGAGATTGCAGCTGGTACAAACTTGAAGTTAGGTATGGTATTCACTCCTTCACAAAAGGAAACTTTCATTGAGTTATGAACAACTTTTGCCAATGAATTTTAATGGAAATATAGCGATCTCAAGGGATTTAACCCAATTTTATCTCAATATACCATTTATTTAGAGGCTAAAATTAAACTAGTGAGACAAAGACAAAGGCCCATCAATACTAAGATTGAGCCTTTTATGAGAGCTAAGCTTCACAAGCTCATAGAGTCAGATATTATATTTTCAATCAAGCACTCAACTTGGGTGGTAAATATTATTATTTTATGGAAGAAGAATGATGAGATTATATTGTGTGTTGACTTCTATGATTTGAACACGACTTCACTTAAAGATCACTATCTATTGCCATCAAGGGAAAAAAAAATATAGTTGGTTTCAAGTTCAAAAAGGTTTTATTTGTTGGATGGATATAGTGGCTATAATCAGATTTTTGTCAAGGAAAAGGACCAATTTAATGCATTCTTCACAACCAACTGGGGGACATTTTCATACAAAAGATGCCCTTTTATTTATCTAATGCTAGAGCAAACTTTCATATAGCCATGGATATGGCATTCCAAAGCCTTCTTAACAAGTTTGTACTTGTTTATTTGGATGATATAATAGTTTTTTCAAATAGTGTAAGTGATCACAAGGTTCATCTCAAGCAAGTGTTTGAAAGATGTAGGCAATTTGGTGTATCTCTAAATCCCAAAAAGTGTGTCTTCTTAGTTCATGAAGGTAAGCTCCTTAGACATGTGGTTTCAAAGTATGGTTTAAGCATAAATTATAAAATGGTAGAGACCATTCTTGCACTCTCCTTGCATATCCACAAAAAGGATTTACAAAGCTTCTTAGGTAAAATCAATTTCATAAGGAGATATATCTTAGATTTTGCCATTTTAGCCAAGCCATTTATAGCCTTGTTGAAGAAGAATCAAAGCTTTAGCTGTTACAAATAAGGAATAAAGATTTTTGAGGATATTAACAAGGAAATAACTAGTTCTCCTACCCTTATAAATCCATATTTCACAAAATATTTCAGTTTAGATACATATGCTAACATGGACACCATTTCAGGCATTTTTATGCAACAAAATCATGAGGCTTTAGAGCAACCAATAGCCTTTTTTAGTAAAGGCTTGTAAGAGTATAAAACAATGTATTATTTTTTTTAAAACATGTAATTTTAGTTATAAGGTCTCTTTAAAAGTTTAGATACTTGTTGTCTAACAATAAAATACACCTAATGGTTTCTCATCCGAGCATCAAAGAGTTCCTTTTGAACAAAGATATAAATGAGAAGAGGGTTAGTTGGATAATAAAGGTAATGGAATATGATGTGGAAATTAATAGTCACAAAGTTTATTAGAGGCAAAGGACTTTTTTAGAATATATCTCAAGACTTGCAAGAGACTAATGAGGTTGTTTTGGTGTCAAATGATGAAGAGGTTGCAACTAGTCATTCCTCACCTTCCAGCTAATTTCATGACTTGGTAAGATATCTCCAAGATGGCATTTATGTCTCTCATATAAGTGATTCAAAAATAATATGTTTTAGGTTACAATAAATTCCATTTTTGCTTATTGATGGTGTTTTTTTAAGAAATATATCAATGTAATGCTGCTAAGATATATAGAGCCAATCCAAACTCAGAGATTACTTGAATAATTCCATGATGGACATGGTGGAAGACATTTTTATACAAGAACTATAGCCCTTAATATCATGAGAGGTGGTTACTATTAGCCTAGTATATTTGGTGATTGCCATGCATGGGTTAGGAAGTGCGAATAGTGTGTTATGTTTATAGGAAAAGTGAAACTTACAGCCTTACCTCTTCAACCAATTGTGGTGGGCCAACCCTTTGTCTAATGGAGGTTGGACTTTATTGGTCTCATAAATCATCCTTCAAGTTAAAGACATAAATGGATTCTAACTACTACAAATTACTTCACATGTTGGATAGAAGTAGTGGCATTGAAAGAAGCAAACAAAATCAATGTTCTAGATTTCTATGAAGGTTTGCTTACTAGATTTGGAGTTCTTCAAAATATTATTTTTGATAATACAATGGCTTTTTTGGGAACTAGGATCAACCAATGAGTTGTCCAACATAGAACTTATCTTAGCACTTCATCAAACTATTATCCATAAGGTAATGGCCTTATTTAATTTATAAATAAGAACCTATTGAAGATCATAAGAAGGACTATTAAAAATAATCATAGGTCATGGAATATCAAGTTTAAGTTAGATCTATGGACTAGTAAGATCACTAAAAAAATATCAATAGCCAACTCTCCATACAAGCTGGTATATGGTAAGGAAGCAAAATTACCCATTTCTCTTGAGTTTCCTATTTTAGAACTAATGCATCAACATGAGTTGTTAGAGAATGAGCCCATGGAGATCAAGTATTCTAAGCTTATGGAGTTGTAAGAGATAAGAAATCAGTCCAAGTTAGCCATGGAAATTCATCAAGCACAAGTGAAGAGAGATTTTGACAAGGGAGCTTCTTCACGAAGTTTCAAAGAAGAAGATTTGGTCCTCAAGTAGGATGAGGATAGAGCTAAACCAGGAAGGAACAAAAAGTTTGATTCCCTTTGGAGTGGTCCATACACAATCTCCAACTAAAAATCCCATAATGCCTTCCACCTTGTAAAGATGGATAGTGAGGAGCTTCCAATCCTAGTCAATGGGATACATTTAAAACATTACTATTAAAGATATGAGTTCTTTATTCATGGTTTATTTGTTTGTTTTCCTCCAAGTGTTATTCAATCATATTAAGTTATTTATATTTTATCATAAGTGTCTATTTGCACATTAATTTATTTAGTTAGTTTTCCTATTTTGTGTGTTTTCCTTCTTGTTTTAGAGGATGAAGGTAATCTCATGCTAGGTTAAAAGGAGAATTTGTAGTCATGGATTAAATTTATCATTACTTTGTGAGTCTAGGAGTCATGTAAATGGTCTATTTCTTAAGCATAGCAGGTATTATTCCCAATTGATTTGCCAAAATGTTAGCAATTTTGGCCTATCAAGGCCAAATTACTACCCCTATTATCTAAAACTTTCCTTTGAATGGTCAAATCTCCCCTTGTAGCTAGTCAGTTATGGTCTTGTTAGCCAAAAACCCAAAGTAAGAAGTGAACCTAATTAATAAAAAGTACAAGTTTATTTTCTTTTGGGACTCTTTTTCACCAACTGTTCATTATATTGGAGTTTTTATTTTTAGGGTTTTTATCTAAGTAACAAAAATTATTTTAGAAATTTTGTTCAAAGAAATTTTCTTGAAAGATATCTTTCCAAAGGGATTGTTTCAGACATTTTGTCTAAAATAACTTTTCAAAAGGGTACTTCATTTTTTTGGAATGGTCCACTTATAAAATTTCAAAGGAATTGGTCTTTCCAAAATTCTCAAAGGTATTTTTCTCGAAGAAATGGTCCTTTCCAACAAGCTGAAGGGAACTTTTCTTGGCAAAAATATCACTTTTAAAAACTCGAAGGGTCACTTTCTCTTCAAAAAAGGTCATTTTCAAAAATTTCAAAGACCATTTCAAAAGTTTTGAAGGGTTCATTTACAAAATCCGAAGGTACTTCCCTTTTGAGAAGACCATTTTTAAAGAGGCCGAATGGTTCTTTTCAAAAAGGAAAAGTCATTTTCAAGAAAGCCAAAGGGTAATTTGATTTCAAAAAGGGATCATTTCAAGGTTCCCAAAGGGCACTTTGAAGAAGACAAGGGACCATTTACAATCTTCCAAAAGGACATTTCAAACAAGCCAAGAGGACTTTACAAAAAGCTTGAAGGAATTCTTTGAGAAAGATTGCTTGAATGATTTCTATGGGAGAAATTACAAAGCTAGAAGGTTCTTTTCTGAAACTCTAAAGGGTACTTGTCATGAGAAAATAGTCCATTTTATAAATATGAAGGGTAATTTCCTTTCAAAGAGGGCATTTTCAATAAATCTAAATGGCATTTTCAAGAAGGCCGAAGGGTATTTTTGGGAAAGTGGCCCAAAACAAAGCTTCCAAAGACATGATTTCCTTCAGACATTTTGTCCACAAAAATTGTTCAAGGTAGAAAGTCCATGAAAAAACCAAAAATAAAAGTCCAAAAATAGATAAGCCATGGAAAAATTGTTCAAAGGAAAAGTTCATCTCAAAGTGCCCAAAAGAAAAGTCCAAAGAGAAAAGTTGTCGACAAATTGTCCATGGGAATGGACTAAGAAAAAATCCCAAAGAATAAAAACTCCAAAAGAAATAGAAAGAAGTAAAAAATACGAAGAAAAGTTTTGATGACCTTTTTTTATAGAAAGTAGTCAAATAATAGCTTGAAGGAATACATGCAGAAGTGCAGATCCCAAGAGTAAAAGGCTAAGTAACTTCAAAGAGATAACATGGAGTTTCAAATACTGTATATCTAATCTTAACATGGAATTTAATGCATGATTTAGTCTTCAAAGCCCCTTTTCATGCAAGTGGAGGCCATTTGGAGTTGATTGGTCTTGATTTTGAGTTAACTTTTTGTCAAAGTATCACATCTATTTTGATTTATCTTGTTAATTGAAGGCTTTCAACACTTCCAACTTGTTCAAAGTAAATTTGTTCTCCTAAGGATTAGTGTAACATCATCTCATACAAGATGGAGTTACTTAGAGTTGACTAGATAAGGGTTATCATGCATCTTCCTTGTTTTCCATGCAAAGAAAGACTTTCTCTTATTTCAACTCAACTTCCAAACATATCAAGTGGATTTTCTCTTTGAAGATTTGGTGTATCTTTCCATGAATGAAGGAGATTAGTCCAAGATGGGATTACCATCCTTTTCCAATGCCAAATAACTTTTTCATGTAAGACATAAGACAAAACTATATTTTTGAAGGTTTTTTAAATCTTTT
This sequence comes from Torreya grandis, assembly GCA_037957365.1. Classification (NCBI taxonomy): domain Eukaryota; kingdom Viridiplantae; phylum Streptophyta; class Pinopsida; order Cupressales; family Taxaceae; genus Torreya; species Torreya grandis. The sequence goes on from JARHVA010005485.1 coordinate 350,194, forward strand.
GATAGCTCAGGTTAGACTTGTGTGATGTGGGAGTTGATCTCCTACCCAACTTTCAATGCTAATCTCTTAGATTTTATATGATTTTACTATATAAGTTGGAATTTTAGCCTTTTTTAAGGATCCCTCTCTTTTAAAAAAAGCTAGAATCTATCAATATTGAGTTTTATAACCTTTTCAAATAAATATGACTATTTTTAGATTCCAGGGTGATGGTATAGTGTATTTACATCAGTGATTTGTATATGTGATAGAATTTTATTCCTTTGTCAAGTCCTAATTCTTACCTAGTTACTAGTTGATTAGATTATGAAGGTCATGTTCTATGTTTTATGTCTTTTGGATAAAGTTACAGAAGTTGTAAGTGGTTGGTTAGTGCCTTGAATCTGGCCTATTCCATCATTTCCCTCAAGCTTTGATCACCAAATAAAAACCTTTTCATGAAATAATGATGCATAAGAGTCAATTGGAGTTGAATATTTAATATTTTCTTATCTAATAAATGTTTCAAAAGCTCAAATTGAGTGGATGAACCAAAATATAGGTGTTTTACCATCATTAGATAGGACTTACCTTCAATTTTATTTCTTACCTTTTCCCTCTTCCCTTTTCCCTAGAAATTTTTAGCATAGAGTAGGGATCCTAATTGATAAACCAAAGGGAGATAGCCCATAGAATATAGAGATTCAATCAATTAATTAGATCACCCATAGCTTAGGATTTTTTCCATGTTTCAACAAACTATGAAGGCCTGAAACTACCTTCACAAGTGTGTGAGTCTAATTGACAATAAAACTATATTATAAAAAAATACCAATCTTATGTATCTCAAAGACACTTCCCACTAATTACTCAAAGAGATCACTTTTTATCTACTCAAAATTTTATCTAAAACATATACAAGGCACAATGAATGCATAATAAAGGAGCATCACTTCTATCAATTACCCTTTTTAGTATATAGTGCCTTAATGTAAAATGCATCCTTAATATTAAAATACCACACACAAATGTGATTTTTTATTCACCATAGAAATAAAACATTCCAATGATAATAATTAACCTTAGAGATCCAAATATCACGACCATGATTTGATAATAATTATAATTCACATAAACCGTAACACATTAGAACACAACTAACTTTTTTTATATCAATATGATGAGAACTCTATGTAAGGAATTAAGTTTTACACATAATATCATATACAAGAGCTCCCTAATAAAGGTCATAATTTGTTTTCAAATAAGTATCCATCTTCTATTGTAGCATCTTAGCCTAATTTTAATACAAGTACAAGAAGAATCTTGAAAACATTGACCACACATCCCTAGGTGACCTTTGGTATTAGTTCTTAGCATGCGTAAAATAATCACTCATATCTGACATATAAATAAGGATACACATATGCACTAAAATTAGGGAGTAAATAATACACTAATATATTTAATTATCATATTTATTGGTCTTATAACAACAATGAACGAAAAAAAACTTATGAAGAGAAATAATATTACCATTACCACATCTAAAAAACAATAGAATACAATAAAAATTTCTCTAAGTTCTATTAGCTTCTTATTCAGGACAAGGTTAGGACCCACAGACATAGTACTCTAATGATGGTCTAAAGTTTGTTTTATTAGGTTTCCTTACCTCAATATTGTCAAATAACTTGGATTTATCATATCTTGCTTCAATGAACACTTGTTCCACATCATGAAATGCGATAGATGAATCTCATGTTTTAATCTCATCATCCAAAGCTTCTTTGATAGTTTAATTTTCATTAAGTGAATCCTTCCACTAGTAATTAACTTTATTTCATCTAAAAAAATTACATGTTATGATAAATTTTCCTATTTTGAATCATATACGACCCATGAAAGGTAAATTCCCATCATCAAGTGGTTGTATCTAGTGTCGATCCCCAAATTTCAAATCAATATGAGATAGAATATTTAATGAGATATGCATATAGATTAATATTCAATAAAAAGTATAATGACCCATAATTTCTCTTGTATAATTCATTGATGAACACTCATCCTATAAATTTTAAATATCTTACAAGATGATTTTTGACCAAAAAAATGTTGTGATAGATGAGGTAATCGAACCCAATGTTGAATGATTATAAAACCTTCTTGAATGTTGGATAACATTTCTTTGCCAAAATAATATTTTAATATTAGGACCATATTATCTTTGAAAACCACATATTTATAATCTAATATGTCAAAAACCACAAATAATAATCTTTTAGGTAGTGAAAATTTCTATCTTACCTTTGTTAAGTGTCACCATGAATTTATGATCTATTTAGGCATATTTGGAAAACTAGAACAAAAATCATTAAATCAACATATTATTCTTGCATTTGAAAATTATTATTCCATTTAAGCACATAATCAAGTTCCTCTCTTGTATATGTGACGAAGGGGTTTGATTTAGTTGGTTTAAGAGGATTCTTTGATTGAGAACCAATATAATTAGGTTAAGTGATAGATTTTGGTAGTGTAAGTCATCAACCACCTAGATAAATATCCATTACCTTCATAGATAAAAACACCTCTATTTCTCCCCTCTATTCTTATCCTAAAGGTTAATAGTCTCTGCTTGCAAGGCCCTAGACATCTCCACTCCTTTCGCACTACCATATATAGATTATATTGCCCAATATACTACCACCCTCATTTGATGAATGCTATTAACTATGTATTTTTCCACATGTGTGGGTATATAATCCTTCCTTGACTAATACATTATCTTATATAAATCCTAGAAGCTATCAATTAATGCCACCTCCTTCCCTTAATTCTTTGTCACCTTTCTATCTCAACTCACAACCATTATATCCTAGAGGTTTAAAACCCTAAAAGAATTTAGCTTTACCAAAATCCTATATCCCATCGCTATGAAAATTAAAATACTAAGGATACTTATATTCAACATGAATTTTTCTTTTTTATGCCACATGCTTATGAATATTTACCACATGGTTTCACATTACAAAGAATCCACTTATACATTAAGTAGCCTCAAAATAGGATATAACTAAAATAATATTACCACATCTAACCTATGGTTTCTCAAACCTCATTCCTATTAGGGTCAATTTTTATTTTTATTTGATTAGGTAAACATACAAGTTTTATAAGGCTCTCGTAACTACCAAGTTTTAAAAATATTCAAAAACAACCAAACAAATTCAAAACAAAGAAATAATTCCCTAGGCTAACCAATAAAGAGAGTCTTTAGCTAAACTTACATCAACACATCGCTTATACAAAATAAGACAACATACAAAAGCTAAATAAATGATAAGAACAAAAAGAATAAATGCAAATTAATCAAATGAGTCCTTCAAGTTAACGTATTCCATAAGTATTGCTAATTCACCATTTTCTTTTTGTTCATCCATCTTATCTTTCATAGTTCTATCTTTGGTTCATCTACCAGAACCTTCAACAGAGTCATTATGGCCTTTCTTTAAAGATTTCATGAAATCCTTCTCCTTAGGGGCCATATTAACTTTTTTAACCTTATTGATTGCTTTGAATTTTTCAATTTTTATGTTACTATTGGAAGAGGTTCTGATGAGGTTCTCTTGCGCTTCCTTTTTCCTTCATGAGGGGCATGGATACTTTATGCATATCTTTAGTTCTCCATCACAATGAAACAAAAAATTATACACACATTCTTTAAACCACAAAACATATTAAAAAAAAACCTAATAATTATTACATTCCCAAACTATAGTCTATGCACATTGAGCTATGAAAATTATATGACGTTTCAAACCCATAATGGCATGATAAAAATATTTAAAACCTAATTTCAATCTCAAATATCATCTTAGAATACCAAAATCAATTACATTACTAATTACCAAGATTAAAATCATAATCTTAAATCATTTTCTAGTTTATGGATCTCACCTTTTCAAATCCATAATTTCCCATAAGAGGACATAAAAAAGGGTACAAATATTAGCAATAAAACTTAGGTGTGGTGTATCGATGAATAACAACCTTTTTAAAACATTTTTTTAATCCATTTGTAGAGGTGTTTCATTTAGTTATGATTTTTATATTTTGTTATCCCATATACAATGGAAAAGTCACTTTAAAGAACCTTTCCTTAAATTTATAAAAAAAAATAAAACCCACATATTAAAAATATTCTCCTGATGGAATATAAGACTAGCAAAGTAAAAACATATGAATAGGCATACTACTTAAAATTTATTGAAACCATAATATTTATTTAATCACCTTGAATGATTAAAATCATTAAATAAAATTATTTACATAAACCTCAACTAAAAATTGGAGTTGGCATGAAAAATTTAAAAAAAAAACCAAAGAACTAATATTGAAATAACTATCTAAAACTAATTGCCCCTACTATAAATAACAAGTCACTTTTCTTTTTATTTTTTAAATAATGAAAATTAGGATGGGTCTAATTTTTTTTTTTTAAAATATTATAAATACTAAATTTGTGATTTTGGACAAGTTCCAACTCAATTTTACATTTGGTTACAAAGTTATTAGATTTCCACTATTTTTAGCATGACTAATAATACTAAAATGCAATTTCAAACCCTTATTTGATCTTGTATTACTCTTAAAATATCTTGGAATTTGGTCTACCTAGTAAATCAGGTTATATATACATTATTATTTATTATTTATTCATTTTTCCATGAGTGAGAGATCAATTAAATTAATGAATCAAAAGTTTTGGCCCCTAGAAGATATTATCATCATTTTTTTTGGTTGAAAACAACTCCACAGTTAGAGTTTTTATGATTATATTCATCTCAATTATTTTTTTAAATATTTTTTATATCCTAATCATTATATTTTATTGCTTCCTATTTTACCAAATACCTATTATAAATTCCTTATCTTGTGCTTATTGTCTTCTTATTTATAACCTATACTATTTTTTCTTTCTCATTTTCTGGTATATGTTTCTTCTTATCCAGTCCTTCATATTTTTACCATTCACCATATTCTCCATGAAAATAATATAAATATAAAACATTAAATACTAGATAGATATAAAAAATTTACCTAATAAGCATTGTCATTAATTTTCTTCACAATTATACATGAACACATTTTTTTGTATTTTAACTTATTATATGTTTTTTTTGGAAATATTTATTTTATCAACTACACCACCACCAAATCTCCCTCAAATAATTTTGACCTTACTTATACATTTGTTAATATATTATTCTTTTCATTACTTTCTTATATCTTTATTTTGACTTCTCCTTACAACTATTGTATCTGCTCTACAAATGCTTCTGCATCATCACTAGCTCATTTTATAGTTGATAAATAAACTAAATAGAAAATAACCATAATATGTTTATGATAAATAATATGACATGTTTATTTATTTTCTGAACTATGATAGGAAATCTTAGCTTATGGTAAATTCATGTCCCATTTCTTGGGATTCTCTCCAACAAAGCATCTCAACAAATTTCCTAGGTTCATGTTTACTACTTCAGTTTGTCCATATATTTATGGGTGTATTAACTAATAAATTTTAGTTTAGTTCCTAGTTTATTCCATAGAGTATTCCAAAAATGAATTATAAATTTGGTGTCCTGATCTAATATAATAGTTTTTGGAACACTATGCAATCTCAAAACATCCTTGAAAAATAATTATGCTACTCTAGTCGAATCATCAACTTTATTTGATGTAATGAAATGAACTATCTTAGAAAACATTTAAACAACAACCAAAATTGAATCATTATCTCTATGTGTATTTTTTAATTGCAACAAAAAGTATATCTACAAATTTGTCCATCATCCTCTTGGAATTGGTAATGACATGTATAACTCTATATTTTATGCATCAAATTTAGCCACTTGGCATATACTACATCTTGAAACATACCTTGAAACATATCTATTCATATTTATAAAAAAATAATTATCTTCCACAAAATATATTGTCTTAGTCTTAACAAAATGTACACCTAAACCACCAATATGTAATTCTCTTATAATATTAACTCTAAGAAACCCAACTAAAATACATAATTGTTTTCCCTTAGAGAGACAATTATCATGTATAAGTTACTCATCATAAATATTACTTGTATCACTCACTAATTGTTTTTTTTAACAATTGAAATCTTTTTAAATTTCTACTTTTGTCCATACAATTTCTTTTTCTCTTAGGTAATCTACGATTTGTGCAATAACACTACTAAAATTCTTAATGAAATTTACATAAAATTTTGTTAAACCATGGAAATTTATTACCTCTATGATGATATTTATAATAGGAAACTAAAGGAGTGTATTTAAATTTTATTTATCCATTTTGACACTAAAATTTGAAACTAATAACCATAAAAATACCAAAATATTTTGAATAAAATTACACTTCTTTAGATTTACATAAAGCTTATCATTTATTAACAATTATAATACCATTCTCAAATGCCTTAAGTGCTCTTATTTATTTTTAATAAATATCAAAATATCATCAAAATAAAATAGTACAAACTTACGAATGTATTCTTTAAATATTGTGTTCATCACCTTCATAAGCATGTTGGGTGATTTAGATAAGTTGAATTGCATCATCATCCACTCATATAGGTCATATCTAGTACTGAATGTTGTTTCCCATTCATCTCCATATACAAATCTTAGTAAAGTATTTTTATCATGCAAACACATCCATCATATCATTTAAATGAGGTATAGGAATTTTGTATTTAGTAGTTATTTTATTTATTATTATACTATCCACACACATCCTCCATTTTCCAAATTTATTTGGAGTTAACAATGCTAGTGTTTAACATGGAATCATTCTCTCCCTTACTACACCCTTTCTCAAAAACTCAGTACCATATTTATTCATGTATACATGTTGTGTTTGAATCACTATATAAGCAACTTGATTTCATAGAGATGATCATTGAATCAAATCAACATGATGCAGAATGTCTCTCTTTGGTGGTAAACCATCTAGTAACTTATAAGGTATAGCATATGCATAATACTTGAACACTTATGTAAATTCTAGTGATATTTACACTGATTATGTCTTCTTTATTTTCTATCCATGCATAATATAAACCTTTCATCTTCATGTATTTGATAAATTATTTCATAGACAACATGTTTTTTATTTTCCATTCTTCTTTAAGAGGTATTAAAACTACCATTGTACTAACTTTTGAAAAATTATATTTATTATTTGCTCCATCATGAGTTGTCTTTCTATCATATTTCCAGTGTTCCAAACAACACATGGCATGCATCCATTGGAATGACATCACCCCATACTACATCTTTTTAATTTTTTCCTATAAAAAACCTGATTAAGCACTTCTTTTATTAAATGATGAAATATGATAAGGATAAGGATGTTAAGGATAAGGATGCTTTTCACATTGTAGTCCCAATTTCTCTATGATATCTTTAGAAACCATATTTTCACAACTACTACCACATATAATTAATTTTCATATCTTACCTCTTGAAGGGGAATTTGTTTGAATAATATTTGTACACAACCAAAAATCACCATGATATTTATTCTACACATGTTCTTTCCTTGGAGATATCATTGTTCTCTTCATCATGATATTTTCTCTTACGTCTACTACTGCAATTTCTATATTTTTTTTCTTATGTTTCAACCTCTACCAAATTTACTCTTGGGTAATCCTCTTGCCTCCTTTCTTGTTCATGATGGTGTAGACACTAATATTCTATGTCTTTCTCCACACTTATAACATACATAAGTACTACATGGAACATTATATCTTATACCACCACCATATAATCTACCTATATCAAATCGTCTTCATCTATTGATATTTAAATATGTGTCTATTATTAGGGTGATACTTATTTAGTGGAATCAAACCCACCTTGACACATTACTAGAGGTGATTTTCATGTTTTTGGCTAATTGACCTTATAAAATCTTGACTAATTTTATTTTCTTATACCCTCAAAGCTAATTAATAATACTCTTCCATATTATTATTCTATGCATATTTAATTCTTCTTGAATTTAAAACTTCTAATGATTTACATATCTTATGGCCATCTATTCTTATGTTTCTCTATGACCCACTCATATGGAAAGATTTTAAAACTCATTTGTAGATTATTTTATACTATGATTATTTTAATTAAATTATGGAATATTTTATATAGATCTTATACATAATTTATTGGTAGATCTATATCCCTTAGTTTATTCTCCATCTTTCTATAAGTGTTGGTATTTTCTTTACTCTTTCTTTGTCTCTTTCTTTATAGGTGATCCCACCAGATATATGCATGACCCTTGAAATTTGTGCATGAAAAAATTATTTTCTTGTATATTTTTGGAATTGCCATTCAAAATTATTTTACATACTATTTAACTAGTCTACCAACTCCTTTAGTTTTCAACCACCTCCATATATAAAACTTTAATCCTTCATTTCTTCCCTCTAAGGCTCAAACCATCCTCTCTTCCATTGATTGTGGTTGTTCTTGTTCTTCATTATTTTTATAAAATTCCTCTTCAAATTTTTTTTCTTCCTATATTTCCTCTCCATCTTTCCTCTATCATTGATTTGTGACATTTGTGATATTTTAAGTTAATTATTACACTTGCTTATACAATTGTTGCATAGAAATTTTCATCTATGAAATTCTTCAGAGCATAATATTGGATTATTTACACATGTTATTCAATCACATAATACTCTCTCAAAATATAATTACAATACCCAATACAAATTCACAAAGATGTCACCTTCAAGATTTGAACTTGCTCTTATACTAGATGATGGACTCAAATACTAGCAAAGAAAAAATATCAATAGGCATAATAATTATAATTTAATGAAACCATAATATTTATTGATTCACCTTGAATAAATAAAAACATTACATGGAAGTATTTAAAAAAACCTCAACTCAAAATTGGTGTTGAAATGTAAAATTAAAATATATAAAAAATAATTAAACTACCTAGAGATAAGTGCCCTTGTTAAAAATAACAATTAATTTGTTTTAATAACTTTTTCATGCAAGTTCAGATGGGAATAAAATTTTAAATGTATCCTCTACATACTAAATTCATGATTTTTGATTAGTTTCAACTCAAGTCCATGTTGAATTTCAAAGTTATCCAATTTATGTTATTTTTAACTTGATTAATAATATAAGAATGCAATTTTAGGGCCTTAGATGATTTCATATGGATCTCCAAAGATATTTGAATTGGCCCAAATTATTAAAATATTTTATGGTTGAATTATCATTTCCTTTATATTTATTTTTATGTGAAGGTGAGCTTGATTGAGTTAATGAGATAAAAGTTATGGCCTTTGGAATATAGGTCTTTGTATCATCTCTCCACTCACGCATACAAATTATTTTAAACTTAAACCATTTCAAAAAAAATAAATGCCTAATGTATAACATATGCATGCACAACTATCATATTGAATAAACCAAATGAATGTTTCAATGTATGGTAACAAAAACTAATAAACAATAGATTCTTTTGAAGTCTTGATACTAATGAAAAATCACAAAATGTCATTAATTAACTCTTGTCACATGTAATTATTGTTAATATTTGAATTTTTAGATAATGGGAAAATACACCCCTATTGATCATCCTGAGGTCCTATGATAGTATTGTCTAGTAGAAATTGAAAAGGTGTTTAGATAGTTTTTTTCATATTGTTGTTTTTTTGAAATGTCCCATAGATAGTTTTTAATTTATCGAGTGTGATAATGAAGG